>UESW01004540.1:469811-542765 GCA_900491605.1 Calamus simplicifolius | reverse complement strand
TGTCATGACCTATTGAGCCATGGTGTGCTCCCATGCAGGTGCACATTCAGTGCATAACTTTATACATCAAAAGCGATGAACAAAGATTTTTCCCATCATTTATTCCCTTAGGAGTCAAGCTGGGCCTTTGGTTTTCACCGAGGCACAGTTTGATAGGAGGAAGTGATGAAGAGAGAGTCCAGCCCATCATGATAACAACAATTGAAGGAAGCAGTCCGTTCGAATTGAAAAAGGTCAGCTATCACATGTATCACATATGCTTAGTTTTGCATATTCCACATATATCTTTATTATTTTTTAAAATTTGGAAGGAATTGTTTTAGAAGATTGTTTCTATTCATAAGGGAACATTTCTCTCGATTGTGTTACACCTGTGTACCATTTCATACACCAAAAGATTGTATAAAGGAAACACAAGCAATGGGACATCCATTAGTAGAGGTATAAAACAGGCCATTGTTGGGCCTATATGCTTGTAGCAAGCCACTCAAGCCCATGGGACGCCTTAAGCAAGCCATGCAAGCCCATGTTCTGGTCTTTTTTTGATTTTCTGACTTTTAAAAAATAATAATAATAAATCATTTAATTAAAAAAAAGTAAAATTGACTCCAAGAAATAATGAAAAAAATACAATGTTTATTAATTTTTATTGATGAATTATAATGTATACAAATTACAAATAATGAAATAAAATCAATTAAGATTTTATTTGAAAAATGATTATTTCTCAAATTACATGTAATTACAAAATTATACTTAAAAATTATAATTTAAAATTTTCAATCAAATTGAAAAATAATTACGAAAAAACATAATGATAATAATTTAAACAAAATTATTCTTCATTTTTTAGAGCTTGTGAAAATTTTCCTCTACTCTTTATTGTTGGTCTTATAATTTTCTTTAATATCCAACTAATCTTTTGCACATGGATATCTTCATCTTTTCACGTATCAATCGGCTCTTATTATCCTGTAAGACTTTGTTTCGTATAGAAAAATATAATTAGCGGCAGATAATTATTTTATATAATTTTATTCTGCTAAAATATCAAAACTTTTGAATTCCTCCTAGATGAGGAAGCTAGTGAAGATATTTTGTAAATAAAAAGATAGTTCATTAGAAAAAGAGAAATATTTATAGTTGTATGTTTGCTTTTTCTATTTAATAATATCTGCATAAATTTTGGCACTACTGCTGCTACTTTGAATGATGCGTGAGAGGTGGGCCTCCTACTTTATGATTATGGTTCATATATATATATTATATATATATATAATATGTAATAATTTGTTGTTTTTTTAAAAAAATAACAAATTATTACATAAATCTACAATACTTTGTATATTTTTTATCATGTATAATTTCTAAACCACTTAATTTAATCCTAAACTTATTAGAGATATGATAATCTGATAAATTATTTTTTAACAAAATTGCTTTTTTTTTTTTTTTTGATCACTTTTTACTCGTGTCATCTTCAATCAGTCTCACTGAAACCTTCATTTTGAAGGTTCCAAGCCAGGCCCTCTTTTACGGATTGGATCGTGGATGTTTGCCACCCAGCGATCCTACGGTCATTTTCAAATACTGCAAAACTTCTTTCGAACGATGGCCTCAACATCCTTACTGGCCGCTTTGAATATTATTTATAATATAATTTTTTAAACATTATCATTTATAAATATAATTTTTTTAAATTAAATATATAATAATATACTTTTTTAATAAATTTAATTTAAGAATATTTTGAGGATTTGATATATGACTAGTAATCTGTTTGTCATATCAAACACAGTAATCAATATTAATGTGAACATAGTAATTGATAATCTATTTTATAGGCGATCCATATTACCATTTCGGATTATTGGTAATGCACTAAACGCAAGCTAAGAGTAAAATCTATTAGATATGGATGGAGAGGCAAAACGAGATCTCATATTTAAAAAGAAGGAAAAAAGTAGTCAAGTTTGATCATTGAGGGCATTTTCTGTTATTGTTTAAGTTTAATCCATTGATTCCATTCCCTTATGCAGGTGAATTAACGAAAAAAATTATGTGGAAAACACTAGAAAATTCTAATTATTCTGATCTTTTCTACTAATCCTCTCTTTTTGCTAAAGTGCTGCCAGAATTCTTACAAGCATGATTTTAAACCTTAATTGGTTGTTTTGTGGGACACCTAGATAAGATATCATCCTAAGCATTCAGGCGAAGCTTTTTCTGCAATCATTCCAACCAGCATCCCTTAGAATATTGATAAGGTCATTTAACAAACCCATGAGCGGTAGTTCGTTTGGAACGACCCTCGCAATCAGGGGACCGAGAGGGCGAGCGAACTCCGGGGCTCCATTCGTTTCGGCGGAAGTTGCGCCGCTCATAGGGACGTTCTATTCGGATCAGATACGGAAGGAGCATTAAAAGGAGGAGGGGGAGGTTCGATTGAGGGGGAGAGAGAATCGATACCTTCGAGTACTGTTCCAGACCTACGACTGAAAAGCCAAAACAGGGAGGGCGTTCGATTGTAGAAGATGACGATGAGAGGAAGGAGCACCAGCAAAAGACGGCGAGGACCATCGGGAGCCTCGCCGAGCCCCAGAAAGGCTTCCAGTACTCCGGGCCGGCCTGAGAAGCCCCCTCCTCGCTCTCCGGCACCGGCTCCGGCTCGTGGGAGCCAGCAGCCGGCGATGGCTGCTGCTGCTGCCTCCTCATCTTCTTCGTGTCCTTCACCACTCCTCACTCGTCTAGCCCTAAAGAGGAATGAATACGAGGACCAGATATAGAAGGACGCAAGCAACAAGCATACAGGTTCCAATAAAACAACAGAGAAAATGTAAAGATTAAAGGAGGAGGGAGGACTGCTGGGTCGTCATCAATGGGAAGATTCAACCCCCCCCCCCCCCCCTTTACGCAAGGAGCATTAAGAGGAGGGGCGTCCGGCGTACCCCCCATTGAGCCGTGATGTTGGGTGGCAGGAGACGCCCACGCCCTCCCAGTTTCCTCACTATGCGGCTTTCTTTCTCTCGCCAAACAATCTGTTTCAAGACTGACCAGCCATGGATCCCACAGCGAGTTCGAGATCCACTTATGAACCTCCTCGGGATTTTACCTTGGCAAAGCTTCATTATATGCTCTTCAATTCGGTGCAGCAGAGCCTCTACGATTTCTCTCACATCAACGGCCTCAATAGGCGATCGACAACATCAGTCCGCTGACTACAACAGATCCGCAATACGATGAAGCGGGACCACTCCATGTCGACACTTCATTCATGCAACGTTATTCTGGAGAACGAAATAGGAGGCTACACGACAGTATCCAACTCTGTATGAAGGGAAGACTTCTCTCTCTCGCTCTATCACTTAAATGTAACTTGATTACAAAACTCCTGTTCTACAGACAACTGACTTGAGCGTCGGAGGGTCCCCGCCGGAACTACCGGCCCGGGATTTTTTGCAGGCTTTCGGAGGAAGAAGGCGACCTCCTCGTATTTCTGAAGGCCCATGGAGACCTTGGTTCAATCACAGGCTTTCAGAGGAAGAAGGCGACCTTCTCGTATTTCTGAAGGCCCATGGAGACCTCGGTTCACCCAACGAACGCTCATCACAGGTGATTTGGCAGCAACAGATTGGCGCGCCAGGTAGGGGGGAAACGCACGTAGTAGATGAACATTCTCCCTACAACTTCTGTAAGGAAGACGATGGTGACAACGCGAGCTCAGGAAGCTTTCACCAGTTGCGCTGAGGGGCACCGCACAACAGCAAGCCAGTGGGCGCAACATCCCTGGGGGGCAAACCACCAGTGGGCGCAATAGCAAGCCAACCAACTTGATTCCCTGGGGGGCAGACCACCAGTGGGAGGAAGCGCTCGAGCCCGCGGAAGGAAAAACAAGGGCGCCGCAAGAGCTAAGTACGCTTAAGACTATTCTTTCACTGATACTTAAATGTCACGCAGGGAAGTTCGACCCCGTATCAGCAACAAAGACCAACTACGCGTTGGCACCTAAGACCGACGTCCAACGTCGGCAAAAAAGACCAACTACGCGTTGGCACCTAAGACCGACGTCCAACGTCGGCAATGAAGACCAACTCCGCGTTGGCACCCAAGACCAACTACGCGTTGGCACCTAAGACCGACGTCCAACGTCGGCAATGAAGACCAACTCCGTGTTGGCACCCAAGACCAACTACGCGTTGGCACAAAAGACCGACGCCCAGCGTCGGCAACAAAGACCAACTACGCGTTGGCACCTAAGACCGACGTCCAACGTCGGCAATGAAGACCAACTCCGCGTTGGCACCCAAGACCAACTACGCGTTGGCACAAAAGACCGACGCCCAGCGTCGGCAACAAAGACCAACTACGCGTTGGCACCTAAGACCGACGTCCAACGTCGGCAAAAAAGACCAACTACGCGTTGGCACCTAAGACCGACGTCCAACGTCGGCAATGAAGACCAACTCCGCGTTGGCACCCAAGACCAACTACGCGTTGGCACCTAAGACCGACGTCCAACGTCGGCAATGAAGACCAACTCCGCGTTGGCACCCAAGACCAACTACGCGTTGGCACAAAAGACCGACGCCCAGCGTCGGCAACAAAGACCAACTACGCGTTGGCACCTAAGACCGACGTCCAACATCGGCAATGAAGACCAACTCCGCGTTGGCACCCAAGACCAACTACGCGTTGGCACAAAAGACCGACGCCCAGCGTCGGCAACAAAGACCAACTACGCGTTGGCACCTAAGACCGACGTCCAACGTAGGCAATGAAGACCAACTCCGCGTTGGCACCCAAGAACAACTACGCGTTGGCACCTAAGACCGACGTCCAACGTCGGCAATGAAGACCAACTCCGCGTTGGCACCCAAGACCAACTACGCGTTGGCACCTAAGACCGACGTCCAACGTCGGCAATGAAGACCAACTCCGCGTTGGCACCCAAGACCAACTACGCGTTGGCACAAAAGACCGACGCCCAGCGTCGGCAACAAAGACCAACTACGCGTTGGCACCTAAGACCGACGTCCAACGTCGGCAATGAAGACCAACTCCGCGTTGGCACCCAAGACCAACTACGCGTTGGCACCTAAGACCGACATCCAACGTCGGCAATGAAGACCAACTCCGCGTTGGCACCCAAGACCAACTACGCGTTGGCACCTAAGACCGACGTCCAACGTCGGCAATGAAGACCAACTCCGCGTTGGCACCCAAGACCAACTACGCGTTGGCAAAAAAGACCGACGCCCAGCGTCGGCAACAAAGACCAACTACGCGTTGGCACCTAAGACCGACGTCCAACATCGGCAATGAAGACCAACTCCGCGTTGGCACCCCAGACCAACTACGCGTTGGCACCTAAGGCCGACGTCCAACGTCGGCAATGAAGACCAACTCCGCGTTGGCACCCAAGACCAACTACGCGTTGGCACCTAAGACCGACGTCCAACGTCGGCAATGAAGACCAACTCCGCGTTGGCACCCAAGACCAACTACGCGTTGGCACAAAAGACCGACGCCCAGCATCGGCAATAAAGACCAACTACGCGTTGGCACCTAAGACCGACGTCCAACGTCGGCAATGAAGACCAACTACGCGTTGGCACCTAAGACCGACGTCCAACGTCGGCAATGAAGACCAACTCCGCGTTGGCACCCAAGACCAACTACGCGTTGGCACAAAAGACCGACGCCCAGCGTCGGCAACAAAGACCAACTACGCGTTGGCACCTAAGACCGACGTCCAACGTCGGCAATGAAGACCAACTCCGCGTTGGCACCCAAGACCAACTACGCGTTGGCACCTAAGACCGACGTCCAACGTCGGCAATGAAGACCAACTCCGCGTTGGCACCCAAGACCAACTACGCGTTGGCACAAAAGACCGACGCCCAGCGTCGGCAATAAAGACCAACTACGCGTTGGCACCTAAGACCGACGTCCAACGTCGGCAATGAAGACCAACTCCGCGTTGGCACCCAAGACCAACTACGCGTTGGCACAAAAGATCGACGCCCAGCATCGGCAACAAAGACTAACTACGCGTTGGCACCTAAGACCGACGTCCAACGTCGGCAATGAAGACCAACTCCGCGTTGGCGCCCAAGACCAACTACGCGTTGGCACCTAAGACCGACGTCCAACGTCGGCAACGAAGACCAACTACGCGTTGGCACCCAAGACCAACTACGCGTTGGCACCTAAGACCGACGTCCAACGTCGGCAATGAAGACCAACTCCGCGTTGGCACCCAAGACCAACTACGCGTTGGCACCTAAGACCGACGTCCAACGTCGGCAATGAAGACCAACTCCGCGTTGGCACCCAAGACCAACTACGCGTTGGCACAAAAGACCGACGCCCAGCGTCGGCAATAAAGACCAACTACGCGTTGGCACCTAAGACCGACGTCCAACGTCGGCAATGAAGACCAACTACGCGTTGGCACCTAAGACCGACGTCCAACGTCGGTAATGAAGACCAACTCCGCGTTGGCACCCAAGACTAACTACGCGTTGGCACAAAAGACCGACGCCCAGCGTCGGCAACAAAGACCAACTACGCGTTGGCACCTAAGACCGACGTCCAACGTCGGCAATGAAGACCAACTCCGCGTTGGCACCCAAGACCAACTACGCGTTGGCACCTAAGACCGACGTCCAACGTCGGCAATGAAGACCAACTCCGCATTGGAACCCAAGACCAACTACGCGTTGGCACAAAAGACCGACGCCCAGCGTCGGCAATAAAGACCAACTACGCGTTGGCACCTAAGACCGACGTCCAACGTCGGCAATGAAGACCAACTACGCGTTGGCACCTAAGACCGACGTCCAACGTCGGCAATGAAGACCAACTCCGCGTTGGCACCCAAGACCAACTACGCGTTGGCACAAAAGACCGACGCCCAGCGTCGGCAACAAAGACCAACTACGCGTTGGCACCTAAGACCGACGTCCAACGTCGGCAATGAAGACCAACTCCGCGTTGGCACCCAAGACCAACTACGCGTTGGCACAAAAGACCGACGCCCAGCGTCGGCAACAAAGACCAACTATGCGTAGGCACCTAAGACCGACGCCCAGCGTCGGCAAGAAAGACCAACTATGCGTTGGCACCTAAGACCGACGTCCAACGTTGGCAATGAAGACCAACTCCGCGTTGACACCCAAGACCAACTACGCGTTGGCACAAAAGACGGACGCCCAGCGTCGGCAACAAAGACCAACTACGCGTTGGCACCTAAGACCGACGCCCAGCGTCGGCAACAAAGACCAACTACGCGTTGGCACCTAAGACCGACGTCCAACGTTGGCAATGAAGACCAACTCCGCGTTGGCACCGAAGACCAACTCCGCGTTGGCACCAAAGACCAACTCCACGTTGGCAATGAAGACCGGCGACCTGCGTCGGCACTAAAGACCAACTCCGCGTTGGCACCGAAGACCAACGTCCAACGTCGGCAATGAAGACCAACTCCGCGTTGGCACCGAAGACCAACTCCGCGTTGGCACCAAAGACCAACTCCACGTTGGCAACGAAGACCGGCGCCCAGCGTCGGCACACCAAAGACCAACTCCGCGTTGGCAACGAAGACCGGCGACCGGCGTCGGCACTAAAGACCAACTCCGCGTTGGCAACAAAGACCGGCGCTCAGCGTCGGCACACCAAAGACCAACTCCGCCTTGGCAACGAAGACCGGCGCCCACCGTCGGCACACCAAAGACCAACTCCGCATTGGCACTAAGACCGGCGACCAGCGTCGGCACCAAAGACCAACTCCGCGTTGGCAATGAAGACCGGCGCCCAGCGTCGGCACACCAAAGACCAACTCCGCGTTGGCAACGAAGACCGGTGCCCAGCGTCGGCACACTAAAGACCAACTCCGTGTTGGCACCAAAGACCGACTTCCAGCGTTGGCACTCAAGCTCAGCACCAAAAGCCCGAGGCCAGCTCGGCACAAAAGGACAAAGACTGACCCCAGCGTTGGCAGCAGAGATCGTTGGCGCAAAGAAAAAGAAAAAGGCACCTGACGACTTTCAACCCTCAGGTCACCCTCCGGGGTTAAAGGCTCCCGAGCATGGTCCCCCCACAGCGACTCTCGGGTCACCCTTCGGGTTCAAAAGGACCCTGAGCATGGTTCAAACACCCTCAGGTCATCCTCCGGGGTTAAAGGCTCCTGAGCATGGTCCCATCACCGCGACTCTCTGGCTACCCTTCGAGGTTCAAAAGGCTCCCGATGACCTCAACTTTGCCTCAGCGGTTTCGTCACAGCTTCAACGGCTTTATCTCAGCCCCAGCGGCTTCAACTCTATATCAGCAGTCAACGGCCAATCGGGTAATACCTTTCTTTAAATTATAAACTTTGCAACGCATTACTAGTTACTTTCAGCCACCTTGAAGACCGACTCCGCGTCGGCACTGGAAGACCGACTCAGCGTCGGCACTTGAAGCCCGACTCAGCGTCGGCACGTGAAGACCGACTCCGCGTCGGTACTTGAAGACCGACTTCGCGTCGGCACTTGGAGCCCGACTCAGCGACGGCACTTGAAGCCCGACTCAGCGTCGGCATGTGAAGACCGACTCCGCGTCGGCACGTGAAGACCGACTCAGCGTCGGTACTTGAAGACCGACTTTGCGTCGGCACTTGAAGACCGACTCAGCGTCGGCACTTGAAGCCCGACTCAGCGTCGGCACGTGAAGCCCGACTCAGCGTCGGCACTTGAAGACCGACTCCGCGTCGGCACTTGAAGACCGACTCCGCGTCGGCACTTGAAGACCGACTCAGCGTCGGCACTTGAAGCCCGACTCAGCGTCGGCACGTGAAGACCGACTCCGCGTCGGCACTTGAAGACCAACGCCGCGTCGGCACTTGAAGACCGACTCCGCGTCGGCACTTGAAGACCGACTCCGCGTCGGCACGTGAAGACCGACTCCGCGTCGGCACGTGAAGACCGACTCCGCGTCAGCACTTGAAGACCGACTCCGCGTCGGCACTTGAAGACCGACTCCGCGTCGGCACTTGAAGACCGACTCAGCATCGGCACTTGAAGACCGACTCAGCGTCGGCACGTGAAGACCGACTCAGCGTCGGTACTTGAAGACCGACTTCGCGTCGGTACTTGAAGACCGACTTCGCGTCGGTACTTGAAGACCGACTCAGCGTAGGCACTTGAAGCCCGACTCAGCATCGGCACGTGAAGCCCGACTCAGCGTCGGCACTTGAAGACCGACTCCGCATCGGCACTTGAAGACCGACTCCGCGTCGGCACTTAGCCCGACTCCGCGTCGGCACTTGAAGACCGACTTCGCGTCGGCCCCTTAAGCCCGATTTCACGTCGGCACTTGAAGACCGACTCCGCGTCGGCACTTAGCCCGACTCCGCGTCGGCACTTGAAGACCGACTTCACGTCGGCACTTGAAGACCGACTTCGCGTCGGCACTTGAAGACTGACTTCGCGTCGGCCCTTAAGCCCGACTTCGCGTCAGCATTTGAAGACTGACTCCGCGTCGGCACTTAGCCCGACTCCGCGTCGGCACTTGAAGACCGACTTCGCGTCGGCCCCTTAAGCCCGATTTCGCGTCGGCACTTGAAGACCGACTCCGCATCGGCACTTAGCCCGACTCCGCGTCGGCACTTGAAGACCGACTTCACGTCGGCACTTGAAGACCGACTTCGCGTCGGCACTTGAAGACCGACTTCGCGTCGGCCCCTTAAGCCCGATTTCGCGTCGGCACTTGAAGACCGACTTCGCGTCGGCCCTTAAGCCCGACTTCGCGTCGGCACTTGAAGACCGACTTCGCGTCGGCACTTAGCCCGACTCCGCGTCGGCACTTAGCCCGACTTCGCGTCGGCACTTGAAGACCGACTTCGCGTCGGCCCCTTAAGCCCGATTTCGCGTCGGCACTTGAAGACCGACTCCGCGTCGGCACTTAGCCCGACTCCGCGTCGGCACTTGAAGACCGACTTCACGTCGGCACTTGAAGACCGACTTCGCGTCGGCACTTGAAGACCGACTTCGCGTCGGCCCCTTAAGCCCGATTTCGCGTCGGCACTTGAAGACCGACTTCGCGTCGGCCCTTAAGCCCGACTTTGCGTCGTCACTTGAAGACCGACTCCGCGTCGGCACTTAGCCCGACTCTGCGTCGGCACTTAGCCCGACTTCGCGTCGGCACTTGAAGACCGACTTCGCGTCGGCCCCTTAAGCCCAATTTCGCGTCGGCACTTGAAGACCGACTTCGCGTCGGCACTTGAAGCCCGACTCAGCGTCGGCATCGGAGGCCCGACTTCGTATCAAGTCAAGAAGACCCAGGACAACTCACAGCTGGGAGAAGCCAACTCCCCAGCTCACAGTTGACAAGCGCCCCCCACAAAAACTTAACATACGATACTTCTGAGTGGCAGGTAATTCATTAAAATTTTACACTTCTTGAGCATGTATATCGTGCATTAACCAAGCTCAAAAAGTGTGGGGGCATCTGATAAGGTCATTTAACAAACCCATGAGCGGTAGTTTGTTTAGAACGACCCTCGCAAATCAGGGGACCGAGAGGGCGAGCGAACTCCGGGGGCTCCATTCGTTTCGGCGGAAGTTGCGCCGCTCATAGGGACGTTCTATTCGGATCAGATACGGAAGGAGCATTAAAAGGAGGAGGGGGAGGTTCGATTGAGGGGGAGAGAGAATCGATACCTTCGAGTACTGTTCCAGACCTACGACTGAAAAGCCAAAACAGGGAGGGCGTTCGATTGTAGAAGATGACGATGAGAGGAAGGAGCACCAGCGAAAAGACGGCGAGGACCATCGGGAGCCTCGCCGAGCCCCAGAAAGGCTTCCAGTACTCCGGGCCGGCCTGAGAAGCCCCCTCCTCGCTCTCCGGCACCGGCTCCGGCTCGTGGGAGCCAGCAGCCGGCGATGGCTGCTGCTGCTGCCTCCTCATCTTCTTCGTGTCCTTCACCACTCCTCACTCGTCTAGCCCTAAAGAGGAATGAATACGAGGACCAGATATAGAAGGACGCAAGCAACAAGCATACAGGTTCCAATAAAACAACAGAGAAAACGTAAAGATTAAAGGAGGAGGGAGGACTGCTGGGTCGTCATCAATGGGAAGATTCAACCCCCCCCCCCTTTACGCAAGGAGCATTAAGAGGAGGGGCGTCCGGCGTAGCCCCCATTGAGCCGTGATGTTGGGTGGCAGGAGACGCCCACGCCCTCCCAGTTTCCTCACTATGTGGCTTTCTTTCTCTCGCCAAACAATCTGTTTCAAGACTGACCAGCCATGGATCCCACAGCGAGTTCGAGATCCACTTATGAACCTCCTCGGGATTTTACCTCGGCAAAGCTTCATTATATGCTCTTCAATTCGGTGCAGCAGAGCCTCTACGATTTCTCTCACATCAACGGCCTCAATAGGCGATCGACAACATCAGTCCGCTGACTACAACAGATCCGCAATACGATGAAGCGGGACCACTCCATGTCGGCACTTCATTCATGCAACATTATTCTGGAGAATGAAATAGGAGGCTACACGACAGTATCCAACTCTGTATGAAGGGAAGACTTCTCTCTCTCGCTCTATCACTTAAATGTAACTTGATTACAAAACTCCTGTTCTACAGACCACTGACTTGAGCGTCGGAGGGTCCCCGCCGGAACTACCGGCCCGGGATTTTTTGCAGGCTTTCGGAGGAAGAAGGCGACCTCCTCGTATTTCTGAAGGCCCATGGAGACCTCGGTTCAATCACAGGCTTTCAGAGGAAGAAGGCGACCTTCTCGTATTTCTGAAGGCCCATGGAGACCTCGGTTCACCCAACGAACGCTCATCACAGGTGATTTGGCAGCAACAGATTGGCGCGCCAGGTAGGGGGGAAACGCACGTAGTAGATGAACATTCTCCCTACAACTTCTGTAAGGAAGACGATGGTGACAACGCGAGCTCAGGAAGCTTTCATCAGTTGCGCTGAGGGGCACCGCACAACAGCAAGCCAGTGGGCGCAACATCCCTGGGGGGCAGACCACCAGTGGGCGCAATAGCAAGCCAACCAACTTGATTCCCTGGGGGGCAGACCACCAGTGGGAGGAAGCGCTCGAGCCCGCGGAAGGAAAACAAGGGCGCCGCAAGAGCTAAGTACGCTTAAGACTATTTCTTTCACTGATACTTAAATGTCACGTAGGGAAGTTCGACCCCGTATTAGCAACAAAGACCAACTACGCGTTGGCACCTAAGACCGACGTCCAACGTCGGCAAAAAAGACCAACTACGCGTTGGCACCTAAGACCGACGTCCAACGTCGGCAATGAAGACCAACTCCGCGTTGGCACCAAAGACCAACTACGCGTTGGCACCTAAGACCGACGTCCAACGTCGGCAATGAAGACCAACTCCGCGTTGGCACCCAAGACCAACTATGCGTTGGCACAAAAGACCGACGCCCAGCGTCGGCAACAAAGACCAACTACGCGTTGGCACCTAAGACCGACGTCCAACGTCGGCAATGAAGACCAACTCCGCGTTGGCACCCAAGACCAACTACGCGTTGGCACCTAAGACCGACATCCAACGTCGGCAATGAAGACCAACTCCGCGTTGGCACCCAAGACCAACTACGCGTTGGCACCTAAGACCGACGTCCAACGTCGGCAATGAAGACCAACTCCGCGTTGGCACCCAAGACCAACTACGCGTTGGCACAAAAGACCGACGCCCAGCGTCGGCAACAAAGACCAACTACGCGTTGGCACCTAAGACCGACGTCCAACGTCGGCAATGAAGACCAACTCCGCGTTGGCACCCCAGACCAACTACGCGTTGGCACCTAAGACCGACGTCCAACGTCGGCAATGAAGACCAACTCCGCGTTGGCACCCAAGACCAACTACGCGTTGGCAATGAAGACCGACCAACGTCGGCAATGAAGACCAACTCCGCGTTGGCACCCAAGACAAACTACGCGTTGGCACAAAAGACCGACGCCCAGCGTCGGCAATAAAGACCAACTACGCGTTGGCACCTAAGACCGACGTCCAACGTCGGCAATGAAGACCAACTACGCGTTGGCACCTAAGACCGACGTCCAACGTCGGCAATGAAGACCAACTCCGCGTTGGCACCCAAGACCAACTACGCGTTGGCACAAAAGACCGACGCCCAGCGTCGGCAACAAAGACCAACTACGCGTTGGCACCTAAGACCGACGTCCAACGTCGGCAATGAAGACCAACTCCACGTTGGCACCCAAGACCAACTACGCGTTGGCACCTAAGACCGACGTCCAACGTCGGCAATGAAGACCAACTCCGCGTTGGCACCCAAGACCAACTACGCGTTGGCACAAAAGACCGACGCCCAGCGTCGGCAATAAAGACCAACTACGCGTTGGCACCTAAGACCGACGTCCAACGTCGGCAATGAAGACCAACTACGCGTTGGCACCTAAGACCGACGTCCAACGTCGGCAATGAAGACCAACTCCGCGTTGGCACCCAAGACCAACTACGCGTTGGCACAAAAGATCGACGCCCAGCGTCGGCAACAAAGACCAACTACGCGTTGGCACCTAAGACCGACGTCCAACGTCGGCAATGAAGACCAACTCCGCGTTGGCGCCCAAGACCAACTACGCGTTGGCACCTAAGACCGACGTCCAACGTCGGCAACGAAGACCAACTACGCGTTGGCACCCAAGACCAACTACGCGTTGGCACCTAAGACCGACGTCCAACGTCGGCAATGAAGACCAACTCCGCGTTGGCACCCAAGACCAACTATGCGTTGGCACCTAAGACCGACATCCAACGTCGGCAATGAAGACCAACTCCGCGTTGGCACCCAAGACCAACTACGCGTTGGCACAAAAGACCGACGCCCAGCGTCGGCAATAAAGACCAACTACGCATTGGCACCGAAGACCAACTCCGCGTTGGCACCAAAGACCAACTCCACGTTGGCAATGAAGACCGGCGACCGGCGTCGGCACTAAAGACCAACTCCGCGTTGGCACCGAAGACCAACGTCCAACGTCGGCAATGAAGACCAACTCCGCGTTGGCACCGAAGACCAACTCCGCGTTGGCACCAAAGACCAACTCCACGTTGGCAACGAAAACCGGCGCCCAGCGTCGGCACACCAAAGACCAACTCCGCGTTGGCAACGAAGACCGGCGACCGGAGTCGGCACTAAAGACCAACTCCGCGTTGGCAACAAAGACCGGCGCCCAGCGTCGGCACACCAAAGACCAACTCCGCGTTGGCAATGAAGACCGGCGCCCAGCGTCGGCACACCAAAGACCAACTCCGCATTGGCACTAAGACCGGCGACCAGCGTCGGCACCAAAGACCAACTCCGCATTGGCAATGAAGACCGGCGCCCAGCGTCGGCACACCAAAGACCAACTCCGCGTTGGCAACGAAGACCGGTGCCCAGCGTCGGCACACTAAAGACCAACTCCGCGTTGGCACCAAAGACCGACTTCCAGCGTTGGCACTCAAGCTCAGCACCAAAAGCCCGAGGCCAGCTCGGCACAAAAGGACAAAGACTTACCCCAGCGTTGGCAGCAGAGATCGTTGGCGCAAAGAAAAAGAAAAAGGCACCTGACGACTTTCAACCCTCAGGTCACCCTCCGGGGTTAAAGGCTCCCGAGCATGGTCCCCCCACAGCGACTCTCGGGTCACCCTTCGGGGTTCAAAAGGACCCTGAGCATGGTTCAAACACCCTCAGGTCACCCTCCGGGGTTAAAGGCTCCTGAGCATGGTCCCATCACCGCGACTCTCTGGCTACCCTTCGAGGTTCAAAAGGCTCCCGATGACCTCAACTTTGCCTCAGCGGTTTCGTCACAGCTTCAACGGCTTTATCTCAGCCCCAGCGGCTTCAACTCTATATCAGCAGTCAACGGCCAATCGGGTAATACCTTTCTTTAAATTATAAACTTTGCAACGCATTACTAGTTACTTTCAGCCACCTTGAAGACCGACTCCGCGTCGGCACTGGAAGACCGACTCAGCGTCGGCACTTGAAGCCCGACTCAGCGTCGGCACGTGAAGACCGACCCTGCGTCGGTACTTGAAGACCGACTTCGCGTCGGCACTTGGAGCCCGACTCAGCGACGGCACTTGAAGCCCGACTCAGCGTCGGCACATGAAGACCGACTCCGCGTCGGCACGTGAAGACCGACTCCGCGTCGGTACTTGAAGACCGACTTCGCGTCGGCACTTGAAGACCGACTCAGCGTCGGCACTTGAAGCCCGACTCAGCGTCGGCACGTGAAGCCCGACTCAGCATCGGCACTTGAAGACCGACTCCGCGTCGGCACTTGAAGACCGACTCCGCATCGGCACTTGAAGACCGACTCCGCGTCGGCACTTGAAGACCGACTCCGCATCGGCACTTGAAGACCGACTCAGCGTCGGCACTTGAAGCCCGACTCAGCGTCGGCACTTGAAGCCCGACTCAGCGTCGGCACGTGAAGATCGACTCCGCGTCGGCACTTGAAGATCGACTCCGCATCGGCACTTGAAGACCGACTCCGCGTCGGCACGTGAAGACCGACTCCGCGTCGGCACGTGAAGACCGACTCCGCGTCGGCACTTGAAGACCGACTCCGCGTCGGCACTTGAAGACCGACTCCGCATCGGCACTTGAAGACCGACTCAGCGTCGGCACTGGAAGACCGACTCAGCGTCGGCACGTGAAGACCAACTCAGCGTCGGTACTTGAAGACCGACTTCACGTCGGCACTTGAAGACCGACTCAGCGTCGGCACTTGAAGCCCGACTCAGCATCGGCACGTGAAGCGCGACTCAGCGTCGGCACTTGAAGACCGACTCCGCGTCGGCACTTGAAGACCGACTTCGCGTCGGCCCTTAAGCCCGACTTCGCGTCAGCATTTGAAGACTGACTCCGCGTCGGCACTTAGCCCGACTCCGCGTCGGCACTTGAAGACCGACTTCGCGTCGGCCCCTTAAGCCCGATTTCGCGTCGGCACTTGAAGACCGACTCCGCATCGGCACTTAGCCCGACTCCGCGTCGGCACTTGAAGACCGACTTCACGTCGGCACTTGAAGACCGACTTCGCGTCGGCACTTGAAGACTGACTTCGCGTCGGCCCTTAAGCCTGACTTCGCGTCAGCATTTGAAGACTGACTCCGCGTCGGCACTTAGCCCGACTCCGCGTCGGCACTTGAAGACCGACTTCGCGTCGGCCCCTTAAGCCCGATTTCGCGTCGGCACTTGAAGACCGACTCCGCGTCGGCACTTAGCCCGACTCCGCATCGGCACTTGAAGACCGACTTCACGTCGGCACTTGAAGACCGACTTCGCGTCGGCACTTGAAGACCGACTTCGCGTCGGCCCCTTAAGCCCGATTTCGCGTCGGCACTTGAAGACCGACTTCGCGTCGGCCCTTAAGCCCGACTTCGCGTCGGCACTTGAAGACCGACTCCGCGTCGGCACTTAGCCCGACTCCGCGTCGGCACTTAGCCCGACTTCGCGTCGGCACTTGAAGACCGACTTCGCGTCGGCCCCTTAATCCCGATTTCGCGTCGGCACTTGAAGACCGACTCCGCGTCGGCACTTAGCCCGACTCCGCGTCGGCACTTTAAGACCGACTTCACGTCGGCACTTGAAGACCGACTTCGCGTCGGCACTTGAAGACCGACTTCGCGTCGGCCCCTTAAGCCCGATTTCGCGTCGGCACTTGAAGACCGACTTCGCGTCGGCCCTTAAGCCCGACTTCGCGTCGGCACTTGAAGACCGACTCCACGTCGGCACTTAGCCCGACTCCGCGTCGGCACTTAGCCCGACTTCGCGTCGGCACTTGAAGACCGACTTCGCGTCGGCCCCTTAAGCCCGATTTCGCGTCGGCACTTGAAGACCGACTCCGCGTCGGCACTTAGCCCGACTCCGCGTCGGCACTTGAAGACTGACTTCGCGTCGGCACTTGAAGACCGACTTCGCGTCGGCACTTGAAGACCGACTTCGCGTCGGCCCCTTAAGCCCGATTTCGCGTCGGCACTTGAAGACCGACTTCGCGTCGGCCCTTAAGCCCGACTTCGCGTCGGCACTTGAAGACCGACTCCGCATCGGCACTTAGCCCAACTCCGCGTCGGCACTTAGCCCGACTTCGCGTCGGCACTTGAAGACCGACTTCGCGTCGGCCCCTTAAGCCCGATTTCGCGTCGGCACTTGAAGACCGACTCCGCGTCGGCACTTAGCCCGACTCCGCGTCGGCACTTGAAGACCGACTTCGCGTCGGCACTTGAAGACCGACTTTGCGTCGGCCCCTTAAGCCCGATTTCGCGTCGGCACTTGAAGACCGACTTCGCGTCGGCACTTGAAGCCCGACTCAGCATCGGCACGTGAAGACCGACTCCGCGTCGGCACTTGAAGACCGACTCCGCGTCGGCACTTGAAGACCGACTCCGCGTCGGCACTTGAAGACCGACTTCGCGTCGGCCCTTAAGCCCGACTTCGCGTCGGCACTTGAAGACCGACTCCGCGTCGGCACTTAGCCTGACTCCGCGTCGGCACTTGAAGACCGACTTCGCGTCGGCCCTTAAGCCCGACTTCGCGTCAGCACTTGAAGACTGACTCCGCGTCGGCACTTAGCCCGACTCCGCGTCGGCACTTGAAGACCGACTCCGCGTCGGCACTTAGCCCGACCTCACGTTGACACTTGAAGACCGACTCCGCGTCGGCACTTAGCCCGACTTCGCGTCGGCACTTGAAGACCGACTCCGCGTCGGCACTTGAAGACCGACTTCGCATCGGCACTTGAAGACCGACTCAGCGTCGGCACTTAACCTAACTCAGCGTCGGCAATGGAAACCCAACTCAGTGTCGGTACTAGAAGCCCGACTCAGCGTCGACATCGGAGGCCCGACTTCGTATCAAGTCAAGAAGACCCAGGACAACTCACAGCTGGGAGAAGCCAACTCCCCAGCTCACAGTTGACAAGCGCCCCCCACAAAAACTTAACATACGATACTTCTGAGTGGCAGGTAATCATTAAAATTTTACACTTCTTGAGCATGTATATCGTGCATTAACCAAGCTCAAAAAGTGTGGGGGCATCTGATAAGGTCATTTAACAAACCCATGAGCGGTAGTTTGTTTAGAACGACCCTCGCAAATCAGGGGACCGAGAGGGCGAGCGAACTCCGGGGGCTCCATTCGTTTCGGTGGAAGTTGCGCCGCTCATAGGGACGTTCTATTCGGATCAGATACGGAAGGAGCATTAAAAGGAGGAGGGGGAGGTTCGATTGAGGGGAGAGAGAATCGATACCTTCGAGTACTGTTCCAGACCTACGACTGAAAAGCCAAAACAGGGAGGGCGTTCGATTGTAGAAGATGACGATGAGAGGAAGGAGCACCAGCGAAAAGACGGCGAGGACCATCGGGAGCCTCGCCGAGCCCCAGAAAGGCTTCCAGTACTCCGGGCCGGCCTGAGAAGCCCCCTCCTCGCTCTCCGGCACCGGCTCCGGCTCGTGGGAGCCAGCAGCCGGCGATGGCTGCTGCTGCTGCCTCCTCATCTTCTTCGTGTCCTTCACCACTCCTTACTCGTCTAGCCCTAAAGAGGAATGAATACGAGGACCAGATATAGAAGGACGCAAGCAACAAGCATACAGGTTCCAATAAAACAACAGAGAAAACGTAAAGATTAAAGGAGGAGGAGGACTGCTGGGTCGTCATCAATGGGAAGATTCAACCCCCCCCCTTTACGCAAGGAGCATTAAGTGGAGGGGCGTCCGGCGTACCCCCCATTGAGCCGTGATGTTGGGTGGCAGGAGACGCCCACGCCCTCCCAGTTTCCTCACTATGCGGCTTTCTTTCTCTCGCCAAACAATCTGTTTCAAGACTGACCAGCCATGGATCCCACAGCGAGTTCGAGATCCACTTATGAACCTCCTCGGGATTTTACCTCGGCAAAGCTTCATTATATGCTCTTCAATTCGGTGCAGCAGAGCCTCTACGATTTCTCTCACATCAACGGCCTCAATAGGCGATCGACAACATCAGTCCGCTGACTACAACAGATCCGCAATACGATGAAGCGGGACCACTCCATGTTGGCACTTCATTCATGCAACGTTATTCTGGAGAACGAAATAGGAGGCTACATGACAGTATCCAACTCTGTATGAAGGGAAGACTTCTCTCTCTCGCTCTATCACTTAAATGTAACTTGATTACAAAACTCCTGTTCTACAGACCACTGACTTGAGCGTCGGAGGGTCCCCGCCGGAACTACCGGCCCGGAATTTTTTGCAGGCTTTCGGAGGAAGAAGGCGACCTCCTCGTATTTCTGAAGGCCCATGGAGACCTCGGTTCAATCACAGGCTTTCAGAGGAAGAAGGCGACCTTCTCGTATTTCTGAAGGCCCATAGAGACCTCGGTTCACCCAACGAACGCTCATCACAGGTGATTTGACAGCAACAAATATCTCTCCATCCCAAATGTCAAAATGAACCAGGACGGTATGAAAATCTGGGACAGCACCCTTCTATAGAATTTAAAATTTTGTTTGCAGGCCAGCAATTAATTTTAAATCGTATTAGATCATCAATTACTTCGTTTTCAGAAGGAAGGCCAAAACAAGTAACAGTCCAAAGGTACGGCAGCCACTAGAAGGAAGCGATAACAATAACTCATCGACGGCCATCAAGTCGGAGCCTCTGTCGACGCCGTAAGGCGATGGATCCAGACCGTGGGGCCAAACGGTACCCACCATTGTACGGATCAACCACCGCTCGGCCACGTGGAGGAGGCCACGGGAAATCCGAACGCGCCCCGACCTCCCACGGTGGGGCGGTGAGGGCCGCCCGAATTCAATGGCTCAAGGGAGGTCACGTGGAACCGGTGAGCCCCAGAACGCTGCCCCAAAATCGCAGCTCAAACGTCACCGTCACCGGAAAACAATGGAAGACGGCATGCCAACAACCTACGTCAATAAATGAATTTTAATCGCATCGAATACAACATGGAACTTCCTCTCCACCCCCTCCCCCCGGTCCAAAAAAAAAAAAAAAAAAAACAAAGCACCGAGGAGTTAAGAAATTAATCACAGGTAGAGATGTATATATGGAAGTAGTGAAAGCTCGAGTGCAACTTTCCATGGAAGGCGATAATGTTCTCTGGTCGACCTTTGGCAAATCAGAAGGTCGCAATGGCCATGGCTGTGAGGCAGAGACCTGAAAGCAATGCCGAACCGGCGGTTCTCGAGTTTGATCTGCCGCTGTTGCTGTTTCGTGGAATGACTGCCGGAGTTGATGGATTTGATCCACCTGGAGATTTTAAGACCACATAATTCTAGTTATATATCTCAAGCAAAGGAGGTGCTTAAATTTCCATAAATCTATGAATCTATGAATTGTTTCCGAAAAGATAAAAGCCAAAGAAATATTGAAGTTCTTCATTGCATACATAATACCACAAAACATCTTCTCATATAGAATCCATGGAAACTCGACCAATACACAAAGCTATCAAGAATTTTTTCCTCTGCAAACGGAAGCCTGGAATTCCATTTAAGAAGTATATATGAAAAGAGGAAGAAGGGGGGAGATGGTGTTAAGAAGGGTTCCCGATCTTACCAGCTCCACTGCTCATTGGTGATGATGAACTTGCAATTGGAGCCCCAGGGACTACAAAACGTTATTGTAAGCATCCATTCGTACACGTCCATCATTTCTTCCAATCACGTACATCATTCGATGGTATAAAGTATATATGAACTTCTGGAGTGCTCATGATCTCACTAACCTGCACATAGGGTGGCCGGCGGCGGAGCCACCCGGCAGACGGTGGGCAGCATGAGGGCCTTGGTGGTGTCTATCGGCGTGCCAAAGTTACCATAATTGCTGATAAGCTGGCAGAGGCAGATGGGCTCGGTGGCCAGCAGGACGGCGAGGCCCGGACAGCATCCCTTCTCAGGCCGCGTCAGGTTGCTGCCCTCCTCCACATACGTCAGGCACGACGACAAGTTCAGCAGGGCGCCAGTGCAGTCGAGGGTCGGCGCCGGCGCCGGCGTCGGTTCCTGGGAATGTAGACCGTGGAGCATAGCGAGGAGAATGATGAGAAAAAGGGCCACCGGCGTTCGAATGATCGACATCACACGGAGGACCTCACCAGAGATGGTGACGGAAACCTCTCCTTAACTCCGCTCCTCTTGCTTGCCTTTCTTCTAATGAGTAGGTTATGAGTCATTTAGTGCGAGTCATGAGGTAGACGTTGTGGACGTATATATATATAGATCTAGAAGACGTTCTCTTGTGAAACGAGGGAACTGCTAACCTAACAAGGATTTTATATGGCTGGCATGTGTGGTGTGTGGTTACTAAGTTGGCGCGGTACCGGTGGCATGATCAGGAGGTGTTACCAGCATAGGTTAGAGTGGAGGTTTTTATTATCCTTCTCTCTCCCTAGAAGTATTAAGAGGCAGAACAAAGATTATAGAAGAAGAGATTCTGTGATATTTATGGTACCATTCAAAGAGGTTTTTGAGGTTTATTTAAAACCTGCCGTCCATGGCCCATTGTCCTGATATTAAGGGAAGTGACATTGAAAAACGTTTACATGAGTTATTCCACAGCACCCACTTATATTTAACGTCTGTATAATCTTTTCCACCCCCACTGACGTTTATTTATCCCTTAGTACGTAAGTGGGCTGCGTTTAACCACTTTCCATGTATTAATGGAGTGAGAATCCACACAGCCAAACTTGATGAAAACACCTTCCATTAGCTATAAATATAATTAAAATAATTGATTAATAACTTTATTAGATTCATCTTGTCAGGTTTAGACCTTTTTTTTTACTATTACAAATTAAGGATTGAGGGTTATTTGATCCCGTTCAGCATCTCTAACTTGGGCCAATTACAATGAGATCATTCATAACATATAACAATTGGTCAGATATGTCATTTAAAATTTTCGAATACATATTATCTTCTTGAAAGGTACCTAGCTAATTGCAATTTCAATCTTTTGTGCTATATCCATCCATAATAATTAATTATTGGCAAATTCTTTATTTTTTATTCTTATGGCTGCTTTATTGTTGCACATTCTCTAAAAGTGTGTCATCTATTTCTTTTATATTCAAATTTGTAAGAAATCTTTTAATTCAGATGGCCTTAGATGTTGTATTGCTACAAGAAACGTAATTAGCTTTCATGATACTTCAAGCCATAATTTTATTTTTCTTTTCCACTAGACCAAGAGATAGTCTCCCTTTTAAGGAGAAACATGTAGTCTGAAGTGCAATTTTCATCATCTATATTACTTGCAAAATGAGTATCAAAGTATCCAAGTACTTTTAAATAATTATCATCATTTTGATATATCAACTTATAATTTCTTGTTCCTGTTATATACCTCAAAATTCTTTTGATAGTTGATCAGTGAGCTTTATAAGGATTATTCGAGAGATGCCTCTTAAATTCGCACAAAATGAAAGGCATAATTTGTTAAGAGTAAAATTCAAATTCTTTATAAAGATTATATAAAATCTACTTAGAAGACCAACAGCAAAACTGTACATATATAACATAACATACAAAATGCTACCACTACTTGGGCATATTTATTATATTTGTTTTTCATATTTATATTAGAACATATTTTTGGATAATTTAGTCTGTTTATGAATAGAAGCATCCATAGGATTTAAGCTTTCCATAATAGTTTCAAAGTATTCAATTTTCTATCCTGGCTAATTTAAATGCTCAATACATAAGATGCCTCATCTAAATCTTTTATTTCAAAAAGCTCTTAATTTGGTTAATAGATAAAATATCATTATCAGTGATCAAAATATCATCCACGTACAAAGATAAAATCATAAAACTACTTTCACTATTCCAATAATATATGCAATGATCATAATCATTAGCCTTGAAATTAAAATTAACTGTTGAATCCTAAAAGGTAAAATGCAACTACCTTGATGATTGTTGATGTCCCAAATAAAGCCTTTTTAAACTCATATACTTTATCTTCTTGTCCTTCAATTTATTATCTATTTCATTGTTGCATAAAAATTTCTTCTTTAATTCTCTATTTAAAAAATAATTTTTACATCAATTTGATATAATTCTAAATCTATATATATATATATATATATGATATAAAATAATTTAAGTAATGTAAATTTAGCAACCGGTGAATATGTTTCTTCATAATCTATTCCATATTATTACATGAACTCT
The DNA here is from genome assembly GCA_900491605.1 of Calamus simplicifolius. NCBI lineage: Eukaryota > Viridiplantae > Streptophyta > Magnoliopsida > Arecales > Arecaceae > Calamus > Calamus simplicifolius. The sequence continues at coordinate 519,547 of UESW01004540.1, read as the reverse complement.
TTTAAAACTAAACTTTTTTATATTTTCAATTATTCCATCATATTTAAATTTTCTTTTGAAAACATATTTACAAAAAATTATTTTTCTATCTTAGACAACTTTACTAATACTCATGCATCATTCTTTATTATTGAATATAATTCTTCTTTTATGATTTATTTTCATTTTATTGAGTCAGGTAAAGATAAAGTGTTTTCAATAGCCAAAGGAACTTCAAAATCTTCTTCATTCATGTGCATATAAAAACCTTTTAGTTTACTGGACAGATTCCTTTCTCTTTGAATTCTTCTAAGTGTATGTATCATAAGAATTTTTTTGAGGTTTAGATAAGATTTCAATGTTAAAATATTTTCAACTTCACTGGTTATCAAATATTTTTCTTTTAAAATTTCAAATAATTGTACTGTTTTAGTCAAATTTCTTATGTCAAGTTATTATTCTAAAAAATTAATCTCTACTTTTAATTAGACAGACAGATGCATCACTATGGTGAATCACAATATGCAATCCTTAGAGTTTTTAGGATAGCCAATAAAAGTATTTTTAATGATTTTACTATCTAATTTACCTCTTTGATGATGTGGAACAAGCGCGTATGTGCTAGAGAATCCCACACTATTAAATTTTCTAAACATGGTTTCTTATAAGTCCAAATTTTATATGGAGTTTTAATAAATAAGTAGTAGTCATAATAGCTACTTTTTATGGAGCTGATAATATATACGAGATAGAAGTAGAACTCTAAAAGAAATGTCCTTGAATTCAGCAATGCTCGCCTCCTCATCCAGCTATCATCACGCGTCCAAGGAATTTTAGCCAGCCTTTTTTTTTTTTTTTTTTGAATTTCTTTGAAGAATCTAATGAAGTGGTGCCCAAATGAACAAACAATGGCACAATATTCTAATAGGGTTCCAACTAGATTCTGGGTAATGTTCAATACTTCTCAATTGTTCCAGCACCCCTCACAAGCCCATGCTATTTCAAAGCTTTTGAAATTCAAATGCCCCCACACATTGTGCGCTACACATAGTGCTGATTTCAAGCACATTTTGGCAACTTCTCAACAATTATAGCGTCCCCCCCCCCCCCCCCCCCCCCGCTCAAGTAATTAACATGCATGGCTAAGAGGGTTGTAATTAGGATTTTTCAATAACCCAAATTCAATATATAAGGTCTATAATATCCAAACTTCAAGAAAATAGAGCAATTTTTTTTTCAAGAAATGAAAGTCCTTTTCATCCTCACTTTCCCATTGCCTTGAAATCTTAAATCATTGTTGAATCCTATACTTGAAGCCATTAACCCCACATTCAAAACTCTGAATCTAATATTCCATATATCATCCACATCAAAAACATTGTCTCTAAAGAAGCCAGTTCCATCTCACCTTCTAACCTTGCTCAATGCTAAGACCTTGAAGCATTTTGGTAAGCACATTTTCTTTGCATCCTATAAACCCAAAAACCCTATTAAAGTCTCATGTTCATCCCTTTTGAGCCTTCTTAAATAATGTCACCCTAATATCCTGATGGTCCTTATGTAATGGCATCAGAATTCCTAATACCCATGCCTAAAATAACCTCTATACTTCTTACACTCAATTCCCTGCACTAAAATGAGTTCCCCTTATGTTTGAGACAAGTATTGAACTAAGTCAAAAACTGATGTAGCCCAAGTAGTGCATTATTTCAATCAGATAGAGCATTGCTCCAGAGCTTCAAGAACTTCACAACAGCTTAAGCCCAAGTCTAGGAAGGGGAACAAGCTCAAAAGCATATTGAGTTTTGGTCTAGTTTGAATTCAAATCGAGCCTAATTTGAGCCTCAAAGAGGAATCCTATTTTCAGGATTAATTAAGCCTCAAAAAGGAGTTCTACATACAAGTTAGCCTCAAAAGGAAGCCCTACTCTAGGTTAAGCTTCAAAGGAGAGTTTTACTCTTAGATCAGGCTCAAAAAGTAGTTTTCCTTTTAGGAACAAGTCTTAAAGGGGAGTCCGACTCTAGATCAACTCAAAGCGAAGCCCTACTTGCGATTGAGCACGCATTACCTCAAAGGGGAGCCCTACTCTCAGATTGAGTCTGAACTAGCTTAAAGGAGAACCTTGTTCTAGATTAAGTCAAAAGAGAGCCTTACTCTTAGGTTGTGCCTGATCGAGAAAAAGAGAAGTCCCTCACAGAGCCTTACTCTTAGGTTTTTTTTAAAGTATAAATGAGCACCATCTGTTTGACACGTATAAATATAATTTGATCTACTTAACACATTCACTTAATATGTTATCAATTAAATAGATTTTAAACGGATCACTTTCAAATTGATGAATCAATTCCTAACATGATACATTTATAATATAAATTTATTTAAAATTATTTATTTTTGTTGTTGTAGATTTTTGTTCTTCGGCCTAGGGTCGAGATGGTAGTGCACATAAAGATTTGGGTGGTATCCTTCCATCCTTGTAGACTTGCAAAATAGTCCTCGCACAAGGATTGAGGTGGGTGATCCTATCGAAAGACCCTTCGATGCTCAAGTCAGTAGAAACCCTTGGCAATAGATAGAGTGAAAAGGTTGTTAAAGAAGGATGTCCCAGAGAAATCTCTAGAGAACAATGGTTTTCGTTAGGGTTTCGTAGTACTTGTGTGCTTACCTGAGGGTCTTGGGACATGATATTTATATGCTGCCGAGATGGTAAGTTGTTACCTGATTCCTCGAGAACAGTTGTGGAAGTTGGTGATTGATAAGGCCGATGGATGCATATCTTATCAGGGAATACGAGATCCCATTGATCATGGAGGGAGGGTGCTAGCCCCTGTTTCCATTTAGGAAGGATTGTTCCGAGATCTTGTGATTGGAGCGATTTGTTTTCCGAGATGTCCGCACGATTGGGGCGAGTATAATGCTTATCATAAGAAGCCGGAGCTTGGTCCTACCGAGGTTTAGAGAATGCCTGGCCCTGCTGGGGATCAGGAACTTGGCTCGGCCATACCGAGGTTCGGAGATGGTTCGGTCCTACTAAGGTACAGAGATGGTTCGGCCCTGCCGAGGTACGGAGATGATAGTTGATGCAACTATCCTTTTCTACAACGAGGAGTGGACTTCTTCTATGTATAGCAATTGGCGAACTAAAGCCCAGAAGTGGATCCTACCACCTATCACATTTGCCAATTGATGCGGAGATAATTTTACTCTGCATTAATTTTATATTCAATTCAAATCATATACATTTATTGTATTCAATTTTACCATTAGTTAGATCATCACATTTCCCTAAAAATGACATAATCTATGCTTGTTTCACATAGCTTTCTTTTTACACCTTTGTTGGGCCTTCTAGCATTACTCAATTAGGGGAAAAGTCTTTGTACACAGCCTGGCAATGATCCATTCATGCATGAGCTCGCACATTTGTGATATAAGACTTACGAGCGAGGTTATCGTGCAGATCTATGTACGAATGAATCACTTTGTCTAATTCAAACATATTGCATCGAATATAATGCAGAAAGATTTTTCTTCAATTGAGTGGCCTGCACTGGAGGCAGTTAGAAAGACCTTTTCCTCAATTGGGTGCATGGCATGCGTCTGTACCGGGCTAGGGCAGAAAAATCGTACGGAGTTATCTTGAATAAACGTCGACGTTGAATTAGTGACAGGTTTCGTCTCAGCCGCCGCTCCCCTTGCCTCCCCTCTTCCTTCTATCTGGCTACCGATTGATTCTATGAACTGGTCTGAAATAAGTTTAGGCTCTGAGTTCCGATCCGTCTTTGCCTTCCAGCCATCCACAGCCACCTTTCTACGTCGAAGCACCATTCCTTCAAGTCATCCGCCGAGTCGTGCCTTCCTTGGCGTTTGGTAAGGAAACAGAGGATTGAGTTCCGAGACGATCATTTGCGCCACCTTTCTCGAAATCACATCATCTTCTAGGTTTGGGCCCTTCTTTGCTCTTTAAATCTTTAAATCAGTTTATTTTCAGTTATAATGCTGAATGGTTAAATCTGATTACTTAGTTTGTGGAGATTTATTTTCATGCGCTAAAACTGAGGTAGTTATCCAAGTGACAAGTGGTGGTAAGTTAATTAATTTTTAAATCAATTTAATCAATCTGAAATTTAAAAATGAAGGTAAAATATCAGTAAACATAGCAAATCTTAGCAATATATATATATATATATATCCAGATAAAATGATGATTATATAAAGTTAATGCATATGATATGAATGCTAAACCCGATCGACTTGAATTACCAATTTTCCTGAGCACTTTTAAATTTTTGTGTTTCATTATTTATCTTCTAAGTTAGATTGCGAACAGGAAGATTAACAATCTCACCAAGAATCTAAAAAGATCATCTTCAGACCGGTTAATCACAGAATGGTGGTTCATAAGCACAGTTAAATGATATATAATCTTAAATTGCTCAGTTAAATGAAATAAATCTTGAAGTGTAGGTTCATCACTCCTCAAAATTTATTAATTGTCACAGGGTTTGCAAGCTTTGCTTGCTTTTTTTTTCCCTTTTTTTTTGTGAGGAAGTGTGTTTACAAGTTGAGATCCAAGCCTTCCAGTTTCACAAAGCTTTCAGAGTCAGTTCATCTTGTAACTACTCTTTCTACTGTGAATATATCATTGATGCCTTATGGCAATAGGGGTACATGATCAGTGGATCTTTGGGCTTTTGTAGGCAAGGGAAGAATGGACTTGCTAATAAATATGAAAAGTACATTTACGGGTTGAAAAAACCACATAAGCATTCCAGAAGATTTAGCTATATATCGGAGACTTATTGTTTCCTAAGATACAAAGAGTGATATCTGTTTGCCAAGTTTGTCTGAAAAGAATGGCTTGTTATTTTTTTGTCATTGGCTGTGATCTTATAGGAAATCATGACACTTGTTAGACGATCTGAAATGTATTTGCAGAGGGACTTTCTCTCTCCCTCCCTCTATCTCGGTTTGTTCAGGTTACAAGTCCTGGAAATTCTTATTTCAATATGTAGTTGGTAAAGACCAAAAGTACCCTAGTCACAGGGATCTTATCACATTATTAAGCAGGTTTTTAATCATTTCATCACAATTATTTTTGATATTTATGACTTTTTTGGTCTTCATAGATATGCCTTCTAAAAGTCATGCATACCTTTCAAAAGGCATGTATTGATGTGACTCAAATGTTAATTAGTATATACATCCATATCATTCATGAATCATGCTACTTAGATATATGTAAGATATTGAACAAATTGAATGACCACATCAAGATTAGCAGGAACATTCATGCACTGTTCTCTGTCTTGGTTTATACATGGTGTCATGAGTAGATGGATCCATTTTGCTCATTGTTGCTTTTCTTGAAAAGAAGACCTATGTCCTTGATAACTTTTGGAAAACTATTGTTGCTACTCTCTCTGAGTGAAAATTCTGCCCATTCATCCTTTCATTTTCAATGCCAACAACTTGAGAGCTTCTGTGGTTACACAAAAGTGATTCAACTTTTGTGTTGTCATATGGTTATTCTTTCATAAGCTCATCATTAGCAACAGACATATGAAGATTGCTCTCGATAGCCTAGTTACATGAGTGTGCCCTCCTTGAGTTGACCACTGGGATTTGGACTGTGTGAAGGGAGTCAAATTGGAAAGCTTTCAGATCATGAGTTTGCTGATGCCTACTTTTCATTAGCCACCTGAAAGGGTATATTCCTGGAAGTGCTCTTGCTTTTGTCACCATGTTCCATGCAACCTCCATTGTTCCTCCTTTAATAATTTGATCCCATGGATATTCTATTTATTTAGCCTTTTCCCTTATAATCATCAGCCATTTCCCTATCCTAGTAAGACCCGAAGTCTCTCGGCTTGTTTGACCAGTTTCTAGTTTCTGCAGACCTTCATGGATCCAAAAATTGCCTCTGCGCCTAGTCTTAGAACTTTAAAAACAATTTTTTATAGATAATAGATTGTCCTGTTTCTAGCTTGCAGGGAGCATAGACATGAATTTGGTACACAAAATATTATATAGAGTAGATGTTGAATAATACAGCGATAAGAGAAAGTTAGATAGATACTGATGTGGCTGATCCAATGCCGTTAGAGAACCGTGAAGGAAACTGACGGAGCCCCGCTTCGGCCTTCGAGGTCCCTTTCGACATGGGCCACAATGATAGCATCCAGACTTGGCAACTCGGCTTTCCCCTTGTCTGCCACCTTTTCTCTCTCCTCCGCATGAAGCCAGCTTCTGTTTAGCCTCCAGCTGCCGAGCCTCCCTCGGCCGCAGTCGGCCTCGGCTCTCGGCCTCGCTTCCGCCTCGGCCTCCAGCTCCATCAGCCTCGGTCTTCGGACGGCCTCGGCCCCCAGTCGGCCTTGGTCTCTAGACGGCCTCGGCCCCATTCGGCCTCGGCCTCAGCCCCCAGTCGACCTCGGCCCCTAGTCGGCCTCGGCCCCAGTCGGCCTCGCCTTGGCACATCATCCAAGTCGGCCTCGACCCCCAGTCGGCCTCGGCACCCAGTCAGCCTCGGCCTCAGTCGGCCTCGGCTCCAGTCGGCCTCGCCTCGGCATGTCATCCAAGTTGGCCTCGCCCTGGCCTCTTCCAAGTCGGCCTCGCCTCAGCATCATGCAAGTCGGCCTCGCCCCGACATCTTCCAAGTCAGCCTCGGCCCTGGCCTTGAGCTCTCCGCCTCGGCCTCCAGCCTCCGCTTCGGCCTTGGCCTCGGCCTCGGGCTCCAGCCTCCGCCTCGGCCGGCCTCGAGCCTCTGCCTCGGCCCTGGCCTCCAGCCTCCGCCTCGGCCCCGACCTCGGCCTCCAGCCTCGGCCTCGGCCTCGAGCCGCCTGACACAGCCACGTGGTCCACCAACCGTCTGTGGCAACCATGTGGTCCACTATCTCCTGCAACAACCATCCAGGCCAAGCACGTAGGGGACACGTCTTGCAAGTGACGTAACGGTCGGCCACGCCTTGCAACAGTCTGCGACAGTTGTCCAAACCAAAATAGCACCTGTCAACCAGCTGCAACTGCCTACTCTGATGGGACCTGGCCTGACAACCGGGCTAACTCCGCCGACTGATGGGACTTGACCCACCAGCCAGCTGTAACCACCCATTCTGACGGGACTTGACCTGCAGCCTTGACATGCCAAAGGAGGAAGCAAGCCTTGCCATTAATTAATGCTCTGACAAGTCATCATTATGGGCCTCAACCACTCAAGCCTCACAGACTCTAAGCATCTATAAAATGGGTAAGAGGGACCCCCGACCAAGTAACTCCAAGAATAGAGGTAACCACAACGAACTCATCCCACTCCTAAACGCTCATTCTTGCTCACAGAGAGCATGGCTCTAAGCCTCTTTCTTCTTCTCTCTTTCGAGCTTCCTCAAGCTCACGGCTGTTGCCCAGAGCACTGACTTGAGCGTCGGAGGGTCCCCGTCGGAATCTCCGGCCCTCGGAAATTGTTTGCAGACCCATAGGCGCAAGAAGCTCGCCGGAGGATCCTGGGCCCGTTGGAGGAGGTGATCGACGCTCACCGACGTTCGAGGACTATGATTTGGCATCAACAGATTGGCGCGCCAGGTAGGGGAGGGTCAGCGATGCTGGTTTGCAAATCCTCATTCCCCTTTTATCAAAATGATAGATCGTGAAGATGGTGATGGTAAGAATCCAAAAAGCTTTCGCCAGTTAGGCTGGGGGCACCTTCAACGAGCCGAGCAAAAGCTTCGGAGGCAACATCTCATAACCACGCACCAGCGAGCAAAAGCTTCCACTTGCTTTTGGTCACTGCTCAGGCCAACCATCCTTCATCCTGACGGGAATCTCCCCAGCAAGAGGTCCACCATCATCAAGCTCATCAGCGACTTAAAGCTCAGAAAGCCACCACTCGCCGCCCAAGCAGCCTTCTCTCTTGCAGACGGCAACGCAGAGGAAGGCCCAAGTAAGGACAGCGGTACCTCCACTCCAACCAACTTGATTCCCTGGAGGGCAGACCACAAGCGAGCGGAAGTACTAAGTCCGCAAAAGGAAAACAGGGGTGCCGCAAGAGCTAAGTACGCTACATTTAAGGCAGTATTTCTTTCATTGATACTTAAATGTCATGCAGGGAAGACCGACTCTGCATCGGCATTCAAGATCAACCTCGCGTTAGCGTCTCAAAAGCCCAATGTACCATTGGCACTGAAGACTGGTGTACCATTGGCAAAAAGCCCGAGGCTAGCTCGGCACTGCAAGCCCAATGTACCATCGGCGCCAAAGACCAATGTACCAATGGTACTGAAGACCGGTGTACCACCGGCAAAAAGTCCGAGGCTAGCTCGGCACTGAAAGACCGATGTACCATCGGCACCGAAAACCAATGTATCACCGGCTCCCAAAAAGTCCGAGGCCAGCTCGGCACTGAAAGACTGGTGTACCACCAGCAAAAAGCCGAGGCCAGCTGGCACTGCAAGCCCGATGTACCATCGGCACCGAAGACCAATGTACCATTGGCACTGAAGACCGGTGTACCACCGGTAAAAAGCCCGAGGCCAATTCGGCACCAAAGGCTAAGGACTGACTCCAACGCCGGCAGCAAAGATCGTTGGCACAAAGAAAAAGACACCTGACGACTCTCAACTCAGGTCACCCTCCGGGTTAAAGGCTCCTGAGCATGGTCCCATCCCAGCGACTCTCGGGTCACCCTCCGGGGTTCAAAAGGCTCTCGACGGCCTCAACTTTGCCTCAGCGCCTTCGTCACAGCCTCAACGGCTTCATTTCAGCCTCAGCGGCTTCAACTCTGTATCAGCGGCCAACGGCAATCGGGTAATACCTTTGTTTAAATTACACCCTTGCAACATATTGCTGATTACTTTCAGCCATTAAGAAGCCCCAAGACAACTCACAGCTGGGAGAAGCCAACTCCCCAGCTCACAGTTGACGGGCATCCGCTCCCAAGCTCCTCCGAAAGCTGCCGAGCCCCCCCCCCCCCGACTCTTCCACTTTGCCTCGGCACTCCGCTGCCCCCTCCGCCTCGCATGGCCTCGCACTCCGCTGCCCCCTCGGCCTCGTATGGCCTCGGAACTCCGCTTCCCCCTTGGCCAGGCAAGTTGCCGAGATCCCCTCGGCCTCGCACGGCTTCGGCACTCCGCTGCCCCATCGGCCTCGTATGGCCTCGGCCACAACTCATACTCGGCCTCAACTCATGCTCGACCTCGGACCTGTTCCCCCGGTCTTGGCTTTTCTCCTTGGCCTCGTACAGCCTCGGCACCAAGTTCCCACGACGCTTGGCCCCGTCTCCTCTTCTGGCGGACGCCTCAGCCCCTCGGCACTCGGCCTCGGACATGTACCATCGGCACTCAGCCCGACTCCAGTCGGCACTCAGCCTGATGTGCCATCGGCATTCAAACCCGAGGCCAGCTCGACACCAAACACGATGCAAAGGCAAACAGCTACGAAAAAGCTAAGTACACTATACTTTAAGAAAAAGTTTCTTTTCATTAGTGTCTGAATACATTATGGGAAAACCAACAAAACAAACTATTCAAAAGGCTCTCGACGGTCATACGATCATAAGGTCACCCCCGGGCCGGCTGCGAAACCCCCGCGGCGGTTCAAGACCTATAGTTCTAGCGACCTCGAGTTACCCCTCGAGCCGGCCACGAAACCCCCGAGGTGGTTCCGGAGGAGCTCGGCGGCATCGCGGCTAACGGATACCACTCGGCCTGGCTAGCATACGCCCCAAGTCGATTCAAATCCCTAATAGCCCATGTCCGCTCGAGTCACCTCCTGGACCAGCACACAAGCACTTGAGGCAGTTTCGGAGGAGCTCAGCGGCATCGCAACTAACGGATACCACTCGGCCTGGCTAGCATACGCCTGAGTCGGTTCAAATCCTTAACAACCCATGCCCGCTCGAGTCACCTCCCGGACTAGCACACAAACACTCGAGGCAATTTTATTTTAGCCCCGTGGCTCTATTTCTGCTTCGGCAATTTTATTACAGCCTCAACGGCTTTATCTCTGCCTTAGCGGTATTATTGCAGCTTCAACGGCTCAGTCTCTGCCTCAGCGGCATCATTGCGGCCTCATCGGCTCTCTCTGCCTCAGCGGCATATCGATGGGCACTCACATCCAAACTTCATATCAAAAGTTGAGGACCCAAAGTCAGGTGGGGATCAGCTACTTGGGAGGTGACGCCCCTTTCGCCTTGCTGGGGTGGGCCCGCTTCGTCTCAGGGACAAGGGGGCATCTGATGTGGCTGATCCAACGCCGTTAGAGAACCGTGAAGGAAACTAACGGGGCCCCGCTTCAGCCTCCGAGGTCCCTCAGCCTCCGAGGTCCCTTCGACCTCCGAGGTCCCTTCGGACATGGGCCACAATGACAGCATCCAGACTTGGCAACTCGGCCTTCCCCCGTCTTCCACCTTTTTCTCTCTCCTCCGTATGGAGCCAGCTTCTGTTCGGCCTCCAGCTGCCAAGCCTCCCTCGGCCCCAGTCGGCCCCGGCCCTCGGCCTCGCTTCTGCCTCGGCCTCCAGCTCCGTCGGCCTCGGTCTCCAGACGGCCTCAGCCCCAGTCGGCCTCAGTCTCTAGACGGCCTCGGCCCCAGTCGGCCTCGGCACCCAGTCGGCCTCGGCCCTGGCACGTCATCCAAGTCGGCCTCGCCCGGCATCATGCAAGTCGGCCTCGTCCCAGCATCTTCCAAGTCGGCCTCGGCCCCAGTCGGTCTCGGCTCCAGTCGGCCTCGCCCCGGCACGTCATCCAAGTCGGCCTCACCCCGGCCTCTTCCAAGTCGGCCTCATCCCGGCATCATGCAAGTCGGCCTCGCCCTGGCATCTTCCAAGTCGGCCTCGGCCCCGGCCTTAAAGCCTCGAGTTCTCCTCGGCCCCGGCCTCGAGCGTCCTCCTCGGCCCCGGCCTCCGCTTCGGCCTCGGCCTCGGGCTCCAGCCTTCGCCTTGGCCCCGGCCTCGAGCCTTCGCCTCGGCCTCGGCCTCCAGCCTCCGCCTCGGCCTCGACCTCGAGCCGCCTGACACAGCCACGTGGTCCACCAACCGTCTGTGGCGACCACGTGGTCCACTATCACCTGCAACAACCGTCCAAGCCAAGCACGTAGGGGACACGTCTGGCAAGTGCCGTAACGGTCGGCCACGTCCTGCAACAGTCTACGATAGTTGTCCAAACCAAAATATCACCTATCAACTAGCTGCAGCTACCTACTCTGATGGGACCTGGCCTGACAATCGGACTGACTCCGCCGACTGATGGGACTTGACCCACCAGCCAGCTGTAGCCACTCACTCTGATGGGACTTGACCTGCAGCCCTGATATGCCAAAGGAGGAAGCAAGGCCTGCCATCAATTAATGCTCTGACAAGTCATCATTATGGGCCTCAACCACTCAAGCCTCACAGACTCTAAGCATCTATAAAATGGATAAGAGGGACCCCCGACCAGGTAACTCCAAGAACGAAGGTAACCACAACGAACTCATCACACTCCTAAACGCTCATTCTTGCTCACAAAGAGTATGGCTCTAAGCCTCTCTCTTCTCTCTTTCGAGCTTCCTCAAGCTCACGGCTGTTGCCCAGAGCACTGACTTGAGCATCGGAGGGTCCCGCCGGAGTCTCAGCCCCCGGAACTTGTTTGCAGGCCCACAGGCACAAGAAGCTCGCCGGAGGATCCCGGGCTCGCTGGAGGAGGCGGCCGGACGCTCGCCGACATTCGAGGACGATGATTTGGCGTCAACAGATACTGTCACTTTTCTATGGCTCCATAATTAGGCATCCTCTACATGACTAGCTATGAAGTGATGGAAGTGTTGCAAATCATCCTTAACTTTTGCATGAAATTTCTGCATTTCTCTTGCATTGCTCTAGATATAAATCCCTTTAAAAAATATTGAAAAGCTGCACATCACTCCGTACATGTCATTAAGTTTTAATGGCCATTTTGCATCATGTATTGTAGTTGCCATCAACGTGATATCATTTCTCTCTTGTGTGAATTGGGACACACAGCAAGATCTGAGCATTCTGTGGTATTTTTTTCTAAACAAATTTTTAAGAAAGAAAAAAAAATTCAACAAAGAAAATGCTATGGTGCCAATGATGATGATGATTGATGATACTAACAATAATAAGGGCAATCACTACATACCAAAAGAGTACAGAAAATATAATCAAGACAAGATTCCCATGCATTTAGATATTGATTAGGACCTGGTTTCATATGCTGATTGATAACTAAGGTCTAGAAAATAATATTAATAATTAATCATTCTGACAATGATAAGGACAATCATTACATACCGAAAGAATACAGAAAGCAAAATAAAGACAAGATTCTTATGCATTTAAATGTTGAGTGATTGGGTTTCAAGTGCTGATAGATAGCGTTGGCCCAGTGTTCATTGGCAGGCTGCAGGCAATGGGAAGCAATGGGAAGCCAATTCCAGACCGGTATGTTGTGCTCTGTTAGCAAGTTTCATTTAAATCTGCACAAAAATCTTTACCTGTTTCACATCTTTGCACAGCCTTGCAGTGGTCACAGGAGCCAACAAAGGGATTGGCCTTGAGACTGCTCGGCAGCTTGCAAGCCATGGTGTTACTGTCATCCTAACTGCTCGAGATGAGAAGAGGGGGACAGATGCTGTTGAATACCTTCACCAAGCTGATTTGTGCGATGTAGTCTTTCATCAACTTGATGTTCGAGATCCTGCTAGTGTTGCATCCTTAGCCCATTTTATCCAAAATCAATTTGGAAAGCTTGATATCTTGGTATATAACCAAAGCTTAGAACATTTCTGTTATCCTTTTTTGTCTTACTCATTAGATTCATATGCCATGGATACAGGTAAACAATGCAGGAGCTTCGGGAGTTGTGGTTGATGTCGAAGGCTTGAAAGCTCTTAATATTGATCCTGAATCTTGGGTAACTCCTTTGGCATCAAATCATTTGTTGTAGGTCTAAATGAAGTATCATCTCAAGATCTATTGTGATACAACAGCAACAGTATTTATTGAATAACTGACGATTAGAAGTTCATAAATTATCTGTTAGAAAAATGATGCTGAGGGTCTCAAAGCTCCATGTCCACTCTGGACTCTGATGAGTAGAATTCTTTAGAATAATCTCCTGTTGCATAAATTCATATTAAAGAGTTACAGATATCTGTCACTTTTTTCATTTTATGTCAGATCAAAAGACTTTACACAAGTCATACTTCTTGGTCTCAATAAATAGGATATTGATAGACATCATAACAAGATAAAAGTAAATGAAAAGATTACCAAATAATTTTTTTTTTTAAAAAAAAGTTGATATGACCAATAACACAGGCTCTTTCTAGCATCGCAGTTTCTGGCAAGGCAACCAACATAGTTCAAGGAGTGATCCGTCAGGGCCATGAAGATGCCATAACATGCCTGGACACCAATTACCATGGCGTCAGAAGAGTGACAGAAGCACTGCTGCCTCTCCTGATGAGCTCGACCTCAGGTGCAAGAATTGTCAACGTTTCCTCTCTGAGATCAGAGCTCAAGGTAAAAGTTTTTACGTTAAGATGTAAAAGTAACACAAGCACTTAACTTCAACGTGTAAGATCGTTCTGTTCTTTGGATTGCTTTCAGAGGATGCCTGGTGAAAGTATCAGAAATGAGCTGAATGACATCGATAACTTGGATGAAGAGAAAATAGAGAAGTTGCTGGATAGATTCCTGGAGGACATCAAGAATGGAAGGCTTGAAGCGGGTGGATGGCCAATGATGTTTCCATCATATAGTGTATCAAAAACTGCGCTCAATGCCTACACAAGAGTCCTAGCAAAGAGGTATCCAAGTATGTGCATCAACTGTGTGCACCCAGGCTTTGTCAAGACTGACATAAATTGGAATACTGGGGTCATCACTACTGAAGAAGGAGCTAAAGGTCCAGTAATGTTGGCTTTTGTTGATTTAAATTTAAACAGGATCAATAATTGCTTTACTCTCTACTGATAAATAAAATCTTACGGAGAACGTCTGGTCTGAGTGATTTCACAGAAGAGGAAAAATACTCTTTATCCACAGCACAAGTCCCTTTAGAAATCTTCAGAAACTTATCGAAACCTTATCAAGAAGAGAAGATCGGATCTCTTTCTTTTTGTTCTCTTCATTCTCTATTTATATGAAAAAGGAAAGAGAAGGCATTTCTTTAAAATGAAAACACGTAGAAAGAAAACCACCTTCTCTGCAGTTACGTAAACTGCAACTCGAAACCACCTTTTCCACGTAATTATCATCGTGGGCATAATAATTTTTATTAACATCTCCCACTTGCACATGATGATAATCTCATTTACAATATATGTTTCTCATTCAGATTTCTAAATATAATTCATACTAGGGAAATGGGCCGTGTGACCAGCAAGTTCGCTGAGCTATAATGTTATGTAACGATTAGGAGTACATAACAGCTCCAATAATAGAGAGAGAACAAACACAACACAAAAAAAAAAAACTTGCTTATACCCTAGACTAAAAATTTCACATCATTACATCTCTGATCCCTCATAAATATTAAAGAGTATGCTTAATCTTTCATAAGCATAATGTATTCACAATTATGTCAAGTGAATTACATAATTGGTCGACCTGTGAATACATACTATGATGTAAATTAAATTAGTCTTCCTTCTCAACTCGAATCTTTTAACTCTATATAGCTGCTTTCCTAGACATATCCCGCAAATCGCATAATTCTTGATTATTGGTAATATGCTAAAGTAGCAACACTATAATAAAGTCTTAAGAGACAGTTAAAAAGTCATAAGGGTATAAAATAATTTTAAATCTTTAGGGTCTCGCATAGAGAAGAAGCAGGGATCCATTCTTCTACTACCCTTATTGGTCAACAAGCACACATGGTATGAATCATGTGCTACGATGTTTCTTTCTTTAATAAGAGCGTATGTCTTCTTATTTCAAACATCGTACAAACTTAAGTTCAGACACACGTCAGTGTCTAACCTGAATTCACCAACCATATCTTTCCTAACCTTGTGAATTCATGTCTGGCTATTAAACAGGCAAAGTAAATAGTGAAATATTTACCTCGATCATACTTATTATATTGATCTCATCTTGATATCTTATCAAGGCGACATAGGCTTTAGCTTATCTCTCTCAAAAATTTCTAGCTAATAGCTGTCTCATCTCTGCATGTTATACAAACATCAGAGGCGATTGTCTATGCGAGAAGACCAATCTCAGCCTGACGACATACTTTTTATAACAGATGCTATTACCATATCACATCTCATGAAGCCATATCAAATATGCTAATCATAATCATGGCACAGAATAAATTTATAGATCAATAAGAATGTGTTTCTTTACATTCAAATGCATATCATATTCTTCGTAATCCAAGAGACTTTATATGAGCTTGAAATAAGTCTCTACTAAGGGCTTTGGTAAAGGGATCTGCAAGCATATATTGTGTGGAGATATATTGCAAAATTATTTTCTTTTGTGCAATTATATCTCTTACAAAGTTATATTTGATGTCTATATGCTTGGTCTTACTATGATATTTGGGATCCTTGGTATATGCAATAGCTGCCTGATTATCACAATGAATAATCAATGGACTCCCACTATCATTAAAGAATCCAAGGTGCTCAAGAAATCTTTTCAGCCATACAGCTTCTTGTATTGCTCCTGAACAAGCTATAAATTCAGCTTCCATTGTTGATAAAGCCACACATGTTTGCTTCTTACTATTCCATGAAATGGCTCCATTATTCAGTAAGAATGCATAACCTGAAGTTGACTTTCTTTCATCACGATCTCCAGCCCAATCAGCGTCAGAATATCCTATTAGATTTAAGTCTGATCCTTGATAACAAAGATTGTAATCTGTTGTGCCCTTTAGATATCGAAATATTCTTTTTACCGCTTTCCAATGTAATTGACCAGGATTTGATTGGAAACGGCTAACAAGTCCCACAGCATAACAGATATCTGGCCTTGTACACAACATAATGTACATTAAACTTCCAATAGCACTAGCATATGGTATCCTGGACATTTTCTGTTTTTCTTCTGGAGTTATTGGACACATGCTGTTACTCAAACATTCTCCCTTTGCTATAGGGGTATCAAAAGATTTACAGTTTTCCATGTGAAAACGTTCAAGTATTTTCTTTATATATGTCTCTTGCGATAATGCTAAGAGCTTTCTTGAACGATCTCTATGGATCTTAACCCCTAATATATAATTCGCTTCTCCCATGTCCTTCATATCAAATTTTAAGGACAACCATTCTTTAATAGAATATAAAAATTCTTTATTATTCCCAACTAGAAGAATATCATCCACATAGAGTGATAATATCACAAACTTTTCTTTAGATCTTTTTATGTATACACAATGATCTTCATTAATTATCTCAAAGTCATATGAGATAATTACATCATGGAATCTCAAATTCCACTGTCTTGATGCTTGTTTTAGGCCATAAATTGATCTTTTCAATTTGCACACTTTGTGTTCATGGCCTTTAACAACAAAACCTACAGGTTGTTCCATGTAGATTTCTTCATCAAGCTTTCCATTAAGAAAAGCTGTTTTGACATCCATCTGATGCAATTCCAAATTCAATTGTGCTACAATAGCTAGGATTAAGCGAATAGAAGCAAACCTTACAACAGGAGAAAAGGTTTCTTCAAAATCTATACCCTCTTGTTGGGTATAACCTTTAGCAACAAGTCGTGCCTTATATCGATCAATTGATCCATCTGCTTTTCGTTTGATTTTGAGAACCCATTTATTCCCAATAGCTTTACGATTAGTAGGTAGATCAACTAACTCCCATACTTGATTCTTTTCCATAGATTCCATTTCTTCTTCCATGGCAATTTTCCATTGTTCCTTTGCAGGGCATGATAAAGCTTCATTCACAGTGTTAGGTTCCTCATCATCTTCTGGAGTAACCATGAGGGCTTCTCCCTCAATTTCAAATTTTCGACGTGGAATGCTTTTTCTAGCACTCCTTCTTAATTCAAGTTCTTGTGAAGAAGATGTAGGTATTAAATCACTCCTACTCTGTTGAGTATTTTCAATTTCAATCGCTTGAGTGATATTATCATTTAAATCCTCCAACTCACATAGGGAGGTATTTTTGTCAATCTCACCCCTACTAGGAAATTCATTCTCCAAAAATACAGCATCTCGTGATTCTATTTCAGAGACACTTCCATCCATTTGATCACCTATGAATACATATCCTTTGGAATGTTGAGAGTATCTAATAAAGATACATTTCCTTCCTCTAGGACCTAATTTGCCAAACTTACTTGACATGTCATGAACATAGGCACCCGAACCCCATGGTCTTAAATGACCTAGTTCAGGTTTTCTGCCTGTCCATAATTCATAGGGAGTAGATGGAATCGATTTGGAAGGTACACGATTAAGTATATACGCAGCAGTCAATAATGCATCTCCCCAAAAAGAGATTGGCAAATTTGCATGTGCCATCATTGACCGAACCATTTCAAGAAGGGTCCTATTCCTTCTTTCAGCGACACCATTTTGTTGTGGCGTTCTCGAAATAGTTAGCTGCCTTAATATACCCTTTTCATTACATAATGATTTGAACTGATCTGACAAATATTCTCGCCCACGATCAGTTCTTAAGGCTTTTACTGTTCTCTCAAGTTGATTTTCAACTTCATTCAGGTACAATCTAAAACAATCCAATGCTTCAGATTTGTGAGAGATAAGATACACATGACCATAACGTGTAAAATCATCAATAAATGTAATGAAATAGGATGCACCATGCCTAGCCTTTATGCTCATCGGGCCACAGATGTCAGAATGAATCAATTTCAATGGAAATTCAGCCCTAATAGCTTTGCCAAATGGTTTTCTAGTTGATTTTCCAATAAGACAATGTTCACATCTGGACAAATCAGTTTTGACTAAAGAGCCCAATAAGCCCTCACTAGTCAATCTGTTCATTCTTTCTTGTCCAATGTGTCCTAATCTAGCATGCCAAATATTAATATCAACATTTGTATTGCTAGAAAGGTAATTAATGAAAAACAACTATTAATAGAATCTAAAGTGCCATAATTTACATCAAGTACCATAAAACCATTAGATAAATATCCAGATCCATAATAGAGGTTACTACAATAAACTTCAACACTTCTACCACAGAAATTTAGTTTATAACCTAAATTCAAAAGAACAACAACTGAAACAAGATTCCGTCGTATGTCCGGAGCATAAAGGACATCATGCAGGATCAGAGTTCGGCCACCATGCAGTTCCAACTTGCATGTCCCAATTCCTTTGACCTCAACCCTAGCATTGTTTCCCACATATATCCATCTACTTCCAACAGGTATGCGACGGAATTCCACAAACGCTGCTCTATCTCGAGCTACATGGTCGGTGGCTCCTGAGTCTATTGTCCACAAAGGATAAGAATCAGTAAGCATCACAGTACTAGAAACATAAATATCATGAAGAGAAGCATAACATAACGTCACCTTTTTCTTTGGCTCTGTACATTCACGAGCAAAGTGACCCTTTTTGCCACAATTGTAGCACTTCATGTTTGCTTTATTTTTCTTCTTGAAAAAACGGCGTTTGTACTTGTTATTCTTTTGATCAGCAAATCCTTTCTTGTTTCCCTTTCCCTTACCTTTCTTGTTCCAATATCTCTTGCGTTTGAAACCAGAAACTTGTTTGGAGCTTTCAGCAACATATGCTTGTCCCATGGGTTTAATCGACTCCAGCCGCTCATCTTCCAACTCAACATGACGAGCAACATCATTGAAAGTTTTGATACTATCATTATGAGTCAAATTAACCTTCATGTGCTCCCAACCATCAGGAAGAGAACGAATAACAGCTTGCACTTGCTGTTCATCAGTAAGCTCATGACCAGCTGACTTTAACTCCCTAATCATATTTGACATCTCTCTTAAATGTTGCTTGATTGTTTGATTTGGACGTTTTTTGTATGTGTCAAATTTTATGGTCAGCTGCCTAAGCTTGGTCACACTGACTCCACCAAATTTGTCCCTAAGGGCAACCCAGACCTCATAAGCAGTAGAATACTGCTCATATTCACATACAAGGTCATCTGCCATTGAACTTATCAATATTCCCTTAGCTGTGGAATCTTTCTTCTTCCAAGCTCTATATGCTTCCTGATCCCTTCTCTGCTGAACTGTAGTACCCTCACCAGGATCAACCATGGTATGGTTGATGGCTTCCAAAGCCTCCTGTTCCTCAAGTACATATTGTATTTTGAGGTGCCAGACATGGTAATTATCACCATTCAACTTATCACCTTTGTTCAAATCAGCTATGATATTCTTTGATGCCATGATCTAAATAAAAAATGAAACACATAGTTCATTTATCAATCACACAATATTATATTTGTCAAGTATAAACCAAATCTAATAATAACTTAGCAAATCATATGGATTCAAAAGGTTGCTATGCTTCCAATCATCATCCATTGTTTAATGCCTTATTATTATTCATTTAGTTTACTTGAATAAAATAATGTACAATTATAATTCAGAGAATTAAAATAAAATGATTATAATTCACCAAGAATTAAAGTAACATACATTAAGCAACTCCCACTCAAACATAATAAACATCATAATAAAAGAACATAACTATAGAGTTTCATGCTCCAAGTATCATTACATGATCTTTTGCAATTTCATAATTAAGCACTTAACAAATGACATAAAACATAATTAAATGCCTAATAAACAACATAAGCCAAAATAACTAGGCATATAATCACAAAGACAACATATATCTTCATGAATCCATAGGCACCACCAGGAGAAACAAACTTTGAGATTCTTCCAAAAGTTGTCTGATATTCTTGATACCATTTTCTAAGTAAAACATCAACCATGTGACAATAATCCAAGGAAGACTGATGCTTCAGATGATCCATCCAAAAGTCATACACAAAATTTGCCCAATGTGGTGGAAGTGATCTATAGAGTACCCAGACTCTATATTCTGATATAGTCTTATAACCACATTCTTCTAGCTCAATAATCATACGATTAAGCTTGGCAATATGTTCAATCATGTCACTTCCAGGATGATACTCAAAAGTCTCCATTGCTTCCCTTAATTGCCTTTGCCTTAGTTCTCGTTTGGTCAATGTGAGTATTTGTCTTGCCATCTATAATCATAATAAAACATTTTATGAAATTTTCATGAATAAAGAAGCATAAATCACATGAATAAAGAAGCATATATAGAACAAGCCAAATAAAAAAATGTGTTTCAAATTCATATATATATATATAATCTCTAACAACAAGCTAACATGTACCATTGGCTCTGGCTTTTCTTTCTAAGCCAGCCAACTCTATGTCACCTTAACCAACATCTACGGTGAAGCACCATAGCTAATATACTGAGATGACAAAGCAAAGTTGATTTTAAAAGGTTATGAGTACACTATTAATAGACTTTGAAAACAGTGAAACTAACCCCAAAAGCATACGTTATATAGGTTGGGTTTGTTGGTAATGAGAAATAAATGCTGGATTTGTTGGTAATGGGAAGTAACGGATTTCCCATAACTTAGCCTAAGGTTGAAGCGTCTGGGTCATGTTGACTCAGAAAAATCCCTGGGCTTTAACCGCAGAAATTAAAGACCTGACAGTGGCAACGCACCCCACCCTTAGAATTTGTTTTGGATCAGTATCCATCATGGTCGGATTTTAAATCATCTATGTCACCATGGTGTTCATTGACCCAACCTTGTGGTCATGCGGTTTGGATGAGGATGTTGACCACGTCCTCTGATGACTGTCCGCAGAGCAGCACATAATTCCAATTCCACGGTGGGATATTTAATTTCTGGGAAGGTGTTTTCAGACCCCCAGTGTGGCAAATGGCAATCAACGAGTGCTCATTTGCAATTTCGAAGTGGACCCACCATGCCAGGGACAAACTTGCCTCTCATATATCGCGCCAATCTCCAACTGATACGTCATGGTGTGGGGAACATAGCCATGAGTGTTTGACCAAAGTCATCAGAGAAGCCGGCATAAACAATTCTCAACAGTTTTCGTTTGAATTTCATATATCGATTTCAAGTTGATAATGTTTATCCAATGAATAAATCATCATATTTCATATATCGATTTCAAGTTGATAATGTTTATCCAATTATCATATTCCATTGGATAAGTGTTGATGTTGCATTTTAAATCATCATGTAAGTTATTCACAAAGAATTAAATTAAATATATCAGAAATATTTTCCATGAGATTGAAGTTTATCCAAAGTGATAACTAAATAAAATCATAACCATCTAAGCATATCAGATAGGAAAGAAAGCAATCCTAAAGCTCTGATACCAATGTTGATTTAAATTTAAACAGGATCAATAATTGCTTTACTCTCTACTGATAAATAAAATCTTACGGAGAACGTCTGGTCTGAGTGATTTCACAGAAGAGGAAAAATACTCTTTATCCACAGCACAAGTCCCTTTAGAAATCTTCAGAAAACTTATCGAAACCTTATCAAGAAGAGAAGATCGGATCTCTTTCTTTTTGTTCTCTTCATTCTCTATTTATATGAAAAAGGAAAGAGAAGGCATTTCTTTAAAATGAAAACACGTAGAAAGAAAACCACCTTCTCTGCAGTTACGTAAACTGCAACTCGAAACCACCTTTTTCACGTAATTATCATCGTGGGCATAATAATTTTTATTAACAGCTTTGTTGCCAAATGGTGGCCCTTCAGGATGCTATTTTGATCAGACCACCATGGCAGAGTTTTGAACAGGCTTTTGCGGTTATAAATGGTGCTCTGTTGTTGAGTATGAGAAGTTTCATGTGTTATTGAGTGAGAAATTGATTGCACGTAAGGATCGGACTGAGGAAGATTTGTAATGCTTTAAGTTAGATCGAAACCATAAAGTAAAAGTTAATAGGTAGTAAATAAATTTGAGTTATAATCATATAGCACATTTCTTTTTCACCCAATATGAATTAAATTTGAGGTATATTAGACTAAAGAGTTTCAATTAATTTCATGACTTCAGTCATGCAAATGAAGGGTCCCTTGTGTTTTGTGGTGTCCTTGTCACATAATTCTCTTTTTTCTGTCTCAAAAAAAAATCAGCAAATGGTATAACGGAATGATTTGAGAAATGATTCAGCTTAGCATTGTATCATGAATACTGCATAATTTTCTTTTTGCCGAACATTGGGGCTATGTTGCATACTCTGCAGCCTAACCTCAATGTGCAATCTAGGATCACAAATGCCCACGTCGTATAAAAAAAAAAGTTAAACAAAAAGCCATCATCATCTCAGCCTGATGACCAGTGGGGTTGTTGCAGTATTAAGACGACCTTGGAAAAGGCAAACAACAGATCAAGACGAAAAGCCCGGTTAAATAACTTTCAATATGAACCCGTTCAATACTTGTTAACCTGTGCTTGAGAACCAAAGAACGACTTCTAAGGTAAGGTTTTTGGCACTTCGATGCATACAGGGACGGGACCACTTTCTTATTTTATTTTACGTGCGGTAATTGCGGGGTGTGGATAACTGACAAGCTTCTGATGAAAAATATAAGTCATCACCTTCTCTTGATGACGTTTGGTGACAAATATTTGAAAACAACTTGATTGCAATCCTAAGCAACGCGGAACCAAAGAACGGCTTATAGGATTTTTGGCGCTTCGATGCAGTCAAGGACGGACCACTTTCTTATCTTATTTTCTTATTTTATTTTACGTGCAGTAGTTGTGGGGGTGGGTATAACTGACAGGCGTCTGATAAAAAATATAAGAAGCCATCACCTTCTCTTGATGGAATCCACCGACTTTTGGTGACAAATATTTGAAAACAACTTGATTGCAATCCTAATAAACGCGAGTTCCATTACTTCAATCTCCAGTTGGCAATTAACGAAAGATAAAGGATTTATAGATATTTATAGATATAACGCCGTTGGTCTGGAGGTGCCCATAAAGATAAATCGATGATGGATGTTCAGATCAATGCAGAATTCTCGAAAGGCCGCGTTGTCAAACTGTCGGCCATTGTCAGTAACGAGGGTATGCGGTAGTCCAAACCGGCACACCACAAACTTTCAGAAGAAAGTCCTTACTTTGTCCTCCGTGATCTTAGCGAGAGTCTCTACCTCGATCCACTTGGTGAAATGATCGACTGCCACCACTAGAAACTTGCGTTGTCCGGAGGCTGGAGGGAACGGTCCCAGGATGTCCATGCCCCACTGTGCGAAGGGCCAGGGTGCGGCCAGGGGGGTCAGCTGGGACGCCGGTTGATGTTGAATGTTGGCATGGCGCTGGCAGCTGTCACACCTCTTAACAAGTTCGGATGTGTCCTCCTTCATTATCAGCCAGTAATACCTCTGCCGTAGGGCTTTGTATGCAAGAGCTCTGCCCCCAGATGGCTCCCACATATACCTTCATATATCTCTCGCAGAATATAATTAGCTTCGGTGGGACCGACACACCTGAGAACTGGGTATGAGAACGACCTCCGATAGAGCTTTCCCTCCATTATGAAAAACTTCGGGGCCCGTCTTTTAAGTTTTCTGGCTTCGGCAGGGTCTTCTGGGAGGGTACCCTCGGTAAAGTACCGGATATAGGCGTCCATCCAAAAAGGCTCCTGCTCAACTGGTAGAGTTTCTCTTGATGTGTTAATACTCGGGGCTTCTAAGTGCTCTACATAAGCTCTTCCCAGCATCCCATCAGCTGAGGTGGCAAGATGGGATAAGGCATCGGCTCTAGCATTCTCCTGTCGAGGGATGTAGCTGACGCTAAAGTAAGCCAAGGGAGAGGCTAGCGATTGCACCATACTTAAGTAGCGGAACATGATGGGATCCCTTGCTTCATATTCCCCTACGATTTGGCCAGCGACCAGTTGGGAGTCGGTGAACGCCCTAAGGCGTTTCACCCCAAGCTCTTGAGCTAATCTCATCCCGGACAGCAGAGCTTCATATTTTGCCTGATTATTAGTGGCTGGAAAGAGGAAGCGGAGTGCGCACTCGGTTACAACTCCATCCGAGTTGGCCAAGATGAGGCCTGCTCCGCTCCCTTGAGAATTCGACGCCCCGTCTACATGAAGGACCCATTCATCATCGCTGGTTCCGAGAGGCTGGGGGTTTGTAGAAGGTTCTTCAGGTTGCTCCTCTCCACGAGTGCATTCGACCAAAAAATCCGCCAAGACTTGAGATTTCATGGCCGACCAGGGGCGAAAAGACAAATCGAATTCCCCCAACTTAAGCGCCCACCTTGCCAGTCGGCCGGAAGTATCCGGGCGAGCGAGAACTATTTCAGAGGTTGGTCTGTGATCACCGCGATCGGGTGGGCTTGGAAGTATAGCCGCAGATGCTGGGCAGACACGATCAACGCGAAGATAATCTTCTCCATCTTCGAGTACCTGGTCTCTGTATTGTGGAGCACCTTGCTTGTGTAGTATACTGGCTTTTGTGTGCCATTGGTGTCCACGCGGACCAGCACAGAACTAACGGCTTCAGAAGAGGCCGCGAGGTATAGAAGGAGTTCTTCTCCACCTATTGGCTTGGCTAGCAGCGGCGGGGTAGATAAGAATTCCTTTAACCCCTCGAACGCCTCCTGGCATTCTTTCGTCCATTCAAATTCATTGACCTTGTAGAGCGCCTTGAAGAAAGGTAGGCACCTTTCAGCGGACTTGAACAGGAAGCGACTTAAGGCGGCCACCCTTCCCGTCAGGCACTGTATTTCCTTCTTGTTGGCGGGAGGCCTCATGTCCAAGATGGCTTGAACTTTGTCCGGGTTTGCCTCGATCCCCCGTCGGGTTACCATGAAACCCAAGAACTTTCCAGCTATCATCCCAAATGCACACTTGCGTGGGTTCAGCTTCATCTGGTACCAACGAAGGTTGTCAAAAGTCTCCGTTAGGTCCGCGATATGGTCGGTGGCGTGGATGCTCTTTGTCAACATGTCATCCATGTACACTTCCATGTTGCATCCTATCTGGCCTTCGAAGACTTTGTTCATCAGCCTTTGGTAGGTAGCTCCCGCGTTCTTTAGCCCAAAAGGCATTACCCTGTAGCAGTACAACCCCTTCTCAGTTATGAAGGAGGTAGCTTCTTCATCCGTCGGATTCATCCTGATCTGGTTATTTCCAGAGAAAGCATCCATGAAGCTAAGGACCTCATGACCGGATGTAGCGTCCACCAGTTGATCGATCCGGGGCAAGGGAAAGCTGTCCTTAGGGCATGCTTTGTTGAGATCGGTGAAATCCACGCACATTCTCCAGCTCCCGTTGGTCTTATGACCAGCACTACGTTGGCCAACCATTCGGGGTAATGAACCTCCCGAATATGGCCGGCAGCCGTTAACTTGCGAACGTCCTCGTCGATAGCTTTATGTCTATCTGGAGCGAAGTTTCTTTTTTTCTGTTGGACCGGCCGACACTCTGGCCTGAGGTTGAGCCGATGGGTGATCACTTCCTCGGGGACGCACGGCATGATTAGTAGGCGGTGGTTTCTTACTGGTGTTCTTATCAGCTTCCCTCCTAGAAGAATTCACCTCGTTGGCACGGATGTATTTCTGTGCTTGACTCAGAAGCTCGGCATAAGAACTCGGAGGCTTCTTGTCCAGGGAATAGGCAAACCTGGATGAACGAAGTCCTCGTTTTAATGCCAAAGTGGCTACGGGGTCTTCCAGGTTGTATACCTCCAACGCTGCTTCCTTAAACCGAGCAACAAATTCCTTCAAGGTCTCGCCACTCCTCTGCTGGATAGCAAATAGGCTATCAACCACTCGTGGGATCTTTTGGCAAGCATTAAAAAGTGGGCCAGGAAAGATCGCTCGAGTTGCCAAAACGAATTGATGCTGCGTGGAGGCAGGCGGGAGTACCACGCACATGCCGCCTTACGAAGGGTGGCCGGAAAGGCGATACATAAAAGGGAGTCCGTCGCTCCCTGGACCTGCATGAGGACCTTGTAGCTCTCCAGGTGGTCCAATGGGTCTGTCGTGCCATCGTACGGGTCCAGTTGGGGGAGACGGAAGCGGGGCGGGACCGGTTCCTCCATGATGCGTCGGGAAAGTGGGGGGTGATGCTCATAGTCCGTTTCGTGAGGGTTAGCGATCCGGCGGCTAAGCTCCTCCAACCGTTGATGATACTCATCGAGCCGTTGCTCGGCCCGACGGGTAGTCTTCCTGAGGGTGCCGTCTTGAGATGAATCGGAAGAAGAAGCTGAAGAAGATTGCCGACGTGAGGAACGCACCCGTCTGGACTCTCTCTCCTCTGGCTGATGGTGGGAATGACCAGAGTGGCGAGAGAGGGACCGCCGTCGCTTCGAGGCCTCTCGGCGACGAGGTTCAGGGGGTGAGCGGCGGGAGACCTCGGGAGGGGTCCCGCCTTGGTTAGACTGGACTGTCACCCGCACCTCTTCATCGGGCGCAGGGGGTTGAGGTGCAGCAGCCAAACAATGCTCTTGCAATCCCCGTACCATTGTCATCAGGTCCTGGACCTGGTGAGCCAGAACCTCAAGCCGGTCAGGCTGGCTTATCTGTGCAGGGGGCGGAACACGGAGGTTGGCCTCCGATTGCTCAGCCCGTGGAATGTGCTCCGCGGCTTGACTGGAGGAAGCCTCCTGTGCTCGTGTAGTCACCATCGTCTCCCTCGCAGAATTGGTGGGGTCACAGGGAGAACCTTCGCCTTCCTCCCGTGCGAACGCCTCTACCTGGCACGCCAATCTGATGCAGACAAATCAACCGTGATGAGCAACGGGCAGGTCAAGATTTATCATGGGCTTCCAAGTGGGATGGAGGGGTCGTCTCCCTTCTTCGGAACCCTGCAAGAAGTCCCCGGCCGGTGTTCCCGGCGAGGACCCTCCGACGCTCAAGTTAGTAAACTTGTCGCTCAGTTCTGTAGTAGTCAGATAAGAGTTGAGAGATAGAGAGCGATAGATAGGGAGAGAGGGAGAGATCCCCTTGCATTGAGCTCGGGTCCTCCTCTTATACCTATCTGGGGGTCCCGTTGACCTCGTTCCGTTGGAACCATCGAATCTTCCTCGTTGGGATAAGTTTCTTCGAACAGCGAGTGGTTAAGCCATTGCTGGATGAGGGCCGCTTATAGCGGTAACTACCGAGCGTGGTAGCACTTGCCCGTGATTTCAGTGAGCGAGGTACACGGTAATAGACCTCGAATCTCGGGATCTGTTGCCTGAGGCGGGTCATTGTGCATGCGAGAAAGGCACCAAGTTAGGACCGGAGCCATTGCTGGACGCCGGAGCCAAAGGCCGAGCTGGAGGCCATCGCTGGAGGCCGGAGCCAAAGGCCATCGCTGGAGGCCATCGCTGGAGGCCGGAGCCAAAGGCCGAAGCCAAAGGTCGTCGCTGGAGGCCGGAGCGAAGTTCCTTTTCTGGGTTTTGCTGTCACATCATTATCTCCAGAAATGTGCAAAAGATAATACCACCCAGAGGAGACGGTCAGCCGTATCAGATGCCCCTCCGCCCCTGAGATGGGTGAGCGCACAATCACCAGCGAAAGGAGTGTTAATATCCTCTGAGCGGCCAATTTTCATGCCATCATTTCGTCTGTCCGGCTGTTGGGATTGGAGAGGATTTCCCTCGAGTAGTGAGTCGTAAAAGGCGAGCGTCATCATTGCGGTAAGGCCACCGCCATTTCTCTATTGGTGGAGCTTTTTGTGTTTTTCACACTGGTAGGCCGCCGAAGCGCCCTCCATTTGAAGGTGGACACATGGCCAGAACGGACGGCCATGGGATGATTTGAAATGGGGCTATAAGAGGAAAAAATCATCCTTATTCTCCCATCTTCCCTTCTCTTACGCTACTGCTTCCTCTCGAGTCTGCAAGCGTCCGTCCGCCTCCCGTGTTTGTTCTCTTCTCGTGCTCCTTCGATCCTAGCTCAAGTTTTTCAGGTTAGTCTCCATGGCTTCCTCGCCTTCTTGTTCTATTTCCGATTCCGGGGAGCGTTCCCCCACTCCTTCTCAAACTTCCGCGTCCTTACCAAGCCAATGGTCTACCCCCTCCTCCAATCATCCCTTGCCAGAATGGCGGCCGGTCAGACGCCCCGTAGCCGGGAGTCATCTGACCGGCGGGCGGACTTCCACCCGGAGCCGTCCGATGGCTGCTGGTCCTTCCAGCGCTGCCAAGGAGTCCCCCGAAGGGACTGCTTCCACTATGTCTGCTCAAGACATAGTAAATCTAAAAGCTAGGTATAGCTTTCCGCCAAACCTTCGTCTGTTCTACCCTGCTCCTGATGACAGGGTAACCTCTTCCCGTCCCGAAAGAGTTGCCTTGTACGGAGCCTTCTTTAAGGCCGGACTTCGGCTACCTATCCATCCTTTCATCCTCAATCTTCTGGATCGATATTCTCTAACACCTTCCCAATTAGTTCCTAACTCGATCCGAACCATCGTTGGCTTTCTGGTTCTCTGTCACCTGCAAGGCATAGAGGCCAGCATCTCCTTATTCTGCAGTTTTTATACCCTCGCAAGCAATCAGGTTGGTGGTCCTTCACTCCTAGGTCCAATAGGATCCTTAAGTTGTACCTTCCCACCTCCGTTAAAGGGTGGAAGGATAAGTTCTTTTTTGCTGATATCGATGGGGTGCGCGGAAGCTGGGGGACACCCAACATTGATGCCAATAGGGATTCTTCGATCCTCCCGAGAGATCGAATGGCATTTGGGCAGCTTCTGACTGCCGATGTCCCATGATGCAATAAGCTTTTGGTTGATGAAAACCTTCGTCTCGCCGGCCTAATCCCTTCTGGTGGTGAGCACTTGATTACCCATATTTTCCTTCTTTTCTTTTTTCTCTTCCTCTTTTTTTTTTAAATTCATCTCCAGCCTTTATAGGGATGGCACCATCGCTTTGCGAGCTCAGGCAGGCGGCCACTAAGAAGAGAAGGCAACGGGGAATGATTCCCTTGCTGAAAGGAGGGCCGTTTCCAAGATCCCAAGGAGGGCCGGCGCGGGGAGGGCCGACGCTGGAGGGGCTAGGGTTGTGAAGCCCCTGCGCGCTAAGGTTTTGAAGAAGGCCGACACTAGAAGGGCCGACGCTGAGGAGGCCGATGCTAAAAGGGCCAAAATTGTAGAATCCCCGCACGTGTGTGAGGCAACCAGAGCCCAAATCGGCGAGCCTGCCAAGAAAGACACGGTAAGGGCCGAGGCCGGCGAGGAAATCGGACAGAGCCAAATAGGAGAAAGAAGATCACCTTCAGTTCCAGCTCCCCCTGTCATCCTGCTCGATCCTTCTCCAGAGCATGTCACAAAAGCACCGTCACCCCCGCCCGAAGCCGTGGAGACGGAGTAGGTCCCCGCAACGATAGGGCTAACTCCCGCAGCTATCCTGCCCCCCGTAGGGGCAACAACCGAAGTGCCTCCACCAGCCAAGGGGCCGGAGGCAGCAGAGTCGGGGGCGGAATCCTCCTCCGTGGCCCCCGTGCCAAGGGAAAGGAGGGGAGTCGATCCTTCCTTCCAATCACTCTTGGCGAACCACAACCGCTGGGCCGAGCGGGCCTTAGATGAAGCATCTGTGGTGGAGGTGCAAGAGTTTCTCCAGCATCAAGGGAGAGCCACCTTCTTCCGCGAGGCATCTGTGGCACATCTTTGGGTGAGCCTTTGCTCCATTATCATTTTTCCTCTTTGTTTCATTTGTTTTATTTTGCTTTTTAACATTGACGTTCAATTCAGGCACTGAACTCTCTGATCGCCATGAGGGAACTTTGGACCCTGAGTGATGCTGCTCTTGACCAGTCGCGGGAGGAGATGTTATCACTCCAAGCTAGGGCAAAAAAGGCAGATATGGCTTTGGAGGATACCCGGGCCACCCTAAAGGGCAAAGTCGAAGCCATCCGGCTGAGAGCCGAGAAGGCCGAGTACGCACTGGAAGTTGCCCAGCGTCGTGCAGCCAATGAGCTGGATAACACTCAGGCGGCCGAGGAGAAGCAAAGGATGGCCGAGAAGAGGCTGGAGGTGGTGGAATCAGAAATGTTCGTCTTGAAGACTCGATTGGATTCGCCTCCATTGAAATAGACACAGCCAAAGAGGTCGCCCGCCAGTCCGACGCCAAGATTGCCGACTTGGAGGCGGCGGTGACTGAGGCCAAGAGGGAGGCCATTGAGTCCGAGCGGAAAGCCCTCGAGGCGGAGAAAAGAGCTGCAGAGGCCGTAGAGGATTTTAGGAAGTTTAAAGCCTTTGATAAGGAGCTAGCCAAATCGGTGGCGTTTGCTTACGATGCCGGCTTCCAAGACTGCAAGGAAAAAATCTAAGAACTCTATGACCTCGAGGATATTGAAGGGCTGAAGCCAGATGACATCCCTGAAGATGATGCCCCAGCCCCAAATGACCCTTAGTAGTTTTTTTTTTAATATTGCTCTAAGCCCGACTCAGATCGGTAATTTTTGTAAACTTTTAGCCATCAATGAATGTTTTAATCCTCATCGCGTGCCTTTGGTCATAATCAGCTTTAGCTGTGTGAGTTGTCGCGAATCAAACCAATGGCTGAAAAACACAACTCCTTTTAGGAAACTGATGCGGGACCAATTTTGGTCATAGAGATGACAGTCGAGAATAATAGGTAGTACAAGACCCTGTTCGTGCAGCGCAAAGCCATGGAACGCTTACTGCCTTGTTAGATATGTCGCGCGAAATGGGATTGTGCGTCGAAACATTGTCCCTAATTACCGACGCAGGGAGCCGATCTTTGGTGCCGATGCAGAGCCGGTCTTTAGTGCCGATGCGGAGAGCCGGTATTAGGTGCCGACGCGGGGCCAATCTTTAGTGCCGACGCGGAGAGCCGGTCTTTAGTTGTCGATGCGGAGCCGGTCTTTAGTGCCGACGCGGGGCCGGTCTTTAGTGCCGACGCGGAGCCGGTCTTTAGTGCCGACGCGGAGAGCCGGTCTTTAGTTGCCGACGTGGAGAGCTAGTCTTTAGTTGCCGATGCGGAGCCGGTCTTTAGTACCGACGCGGAGAGCCGGTCTTTAATTGCCGACGCGGAGAGCCGGTCTTTAGTTGCCGATGCAGAGCCGGTCTTTAGTTGCCGACGCGAAGCCGGTCTTTAGTGCTGACGCGGAGAGCCAATCTTTAGTGGCCGACGCGGAGAGCCGGTCTTTAGTTGCCGACGCGGAGCCGGTCTTTAGTTGCCGATGCGGAGCTGGTCTTTAGTACCGACGTGGGGCCGGTCTTTAGTGCCGACGCAGAGAGCCGGTCTTTAGTTGCCGATGCGGAGCCGGTCTTTAGTTGCCGACGCAGAGCCGGTCTTTAGTACCAACGCAGAGAGCCGGTTTTTAGTTTCCGACGCAGAGCCGGTCTTTAGTTGCCGATGCGGAGCCGGTCTTTAGTTGCCGACGCGGAGCCGGTCTTTAGTTGCCGACGTGGAGCCGGTCTTTAGTGCCGACGCGGAGAGCCGGTCTTAAGTGCCGATACGGAGCCGATCTTTAGTTGCCAACGTGGAGCCGGTCTTTAGTTGCCGATGCGGAGCCAGTCTTTAGTGCTGACGCGGAGAGCCGGTCTTTAGTTGCCGACGCGAAGCCGGTCTTTAGTTGCCGACGCGGAGCCGGTCTTTAGTGCCGACGCAGAGCCGGTCTTTGTTGGCGAGCATACTCATTCAAAAATAATGCTAACATTTCGAACATCAATCTATCAAGTATATTCAAATTAATGAAGATAGCACCTTACTGATAATACCAGCGCAAATTATCGGCGTTCCAGGTGCAAGGAAGCGGTTTCCCGTCTAGCTCTTCAACTTTGTATGCCCCGTGGTGAAGTACCTCCTTGACACAGTATGGTCCTTCTCATTTCGGTGCCAGCTTTCCCCCTCTGTTGGCTTCGATACTTTAGCTCTTCGCAGAATGAGATATCCGGAGCGGAACATCTTGGATCGTACTCGAGCATTATAGTATTTGTCCGCTCGCTGACGGAAAGCCGCCATGCGAAGCTGTGCTTGGTCTCGCAATTCTTCCACTAAATCTAGATCGGCTCGCAGCTGGTTTGAGTTACTTTCTTCGTGGTATAATTCTATCCAGGGACTGGGAACTCCTATCTCCACCAGAATGACCGCTTCGGTCCCAAAGACCAGGCTAAAAGGAGTTTCCCCAGTAGGGGCTCGCGGCGTCGTGTGGTAGGCCCACAGTACACTGGGGAGTTCCTCCACCCAGCGCCCTTTGCAGCCATCTAGTTGAGCCCTGAGCCCTTGGAGGATGATGCGATTGGTCACCTCGGCTACGCCATTGGTCTGGGGTGCCCCATGGAGGTAAATCGATGATGGATGCCTAGGCCAACGCAGAATTCCGGAAGGCCGCGTTGTCAAACTGTCGGCCATTGTCAGTAACGAGGGTGTGCGGTAGTCCAAACCGGCACACCACAGACTTCCAGAAGAAAGTCCTTACTTTGCCCTCCGTGATCTTAGCGAGAGCCTCCGCCTCGATCCACTTGGTGAAATGGTCGACTGCCACCACTAGGAACTTGCGTTGTTCGAAGGCTGGAGGGAACGGTCCCAGGATGTCCATGCCCCACTGTGCGAAGGGCCAGGGTGCGGCCAGGAGGGTCAGCTGGGATGTCGGTTGATGTTGAATGTTGGCATGACGCTGGCAGCTGTCACACCTCTTAACAAGTTCGGATGCGTCCTCCTTCATTATCAGCCAGTAATACCTCTGCCGTAGGGCTTTGTATGCAAGAGCTCTGCCCCCCAGATGGCTCCCACATATACCTTCATGTATCTCTCGTAGAATATAATTAGCTTTGGTGGGACCGACACACCTGAGAACTGGGTATGAGAACGACCTCCGATAGAGCTTTCCCTCCATTATGAAAAACTTCGGGGCCCATCTTTTAAGTTTCCTGGCTTCGGCAGGGTCTTCTGGGAGGGTACCCTCGGTAAAGTACCGGACATAGGCATCCATCCAAGAAGGCTCCTTCTCAACTGGTAGAGTTTCTCTTGATGCGTTAATACTTGGGGCTTCTAAGTGCTCTACATAAGCTCTTCCCAGCATCCCATCAGCTGAGGTGGCAAGATGGGATAAGGCGTCGGCTCTAGCATTCTCCTATCGAGGGATGTAGCTGACGCTAAAGTAAGCCAAGGGAGAGGCTAGCGATTGCACCATACTTAAGTAGCGGGACATTATGGGATCCCTTGCTTCATATTCTCCTATGATTTGGCCAGTGACCAGTTGGGAGTCTGTGAACGCCCTAAGGCGTTTCACCCCAAGCTCTTGAGCTAATCTCATCCCGGACAGTAGAGCTTCATATTTTGCCTGATTATTAGTGGCTGGAAAGAGGAAGCGGAGTGCGCCCTCGGTTACAACTCCATCCGAGTTGGCCAAGATGAGGCCTGCTCCGCTCCCTTGAGAATTCTACGCCCGTCTACATGAAGGACCCATTCATCATCGCTAGTTCCGAGAGGCTGGGGGTTTGTAGAAGGTTCTTCAGGTTGCTCCTCTCCCCAAGTGCTAAAAAATCCACCAAGACTTGAGATTTCATGGCCGACCGGGGGCGAAAAGACAGATCGAATTCCCCAACTTAAGTGCCCACCTTGCCAGTCGGCTGGAAGTATCCGGGCGAGCAAGAACTATCTTCAGAGGTTGGTCTGTGATCACCGCGATCGGGTGGGCTTGGAAGTATGGCCGCAGATGCTGGGCAGACACGATCAACGCGAAGATAATCTTCTCCGTCTTCGAGTACCTGGTCTCTGCATTGTGGAGCACCTTGCTTGTGTAGTATACTGGCTTTTGTGTGCCATTGGTGTCCACGCGGACCAGCACAGAACTAACGGCTTCAGGAGAGGCCGCGAGGTATAGAAGGAGTTCTTCTCCACCTATTGGCTTGGCTAGCAGCGGTGGGGTAGATAAGAATTCCTTTAACCCCTCGAACACCTCCTAGCATTCTTTCGTCCATTCAAATTCATTGACCTTGTGGAGCGCCTTGAAGAAAGGTAGGCACCTTTCAGCGGACTTGAACAGGAAGCAACTTAAGGCGGCCACCCTTCCCATCAGGCACTGTATTTCCTTCTTATTGGCGGGAGGCCTCATGTCCAAGATGGCTTGAACTTTGTCCGGGTTTGCCTCGATCCCCCGCTGGGTTACCATGAAACCCAAGAACTTTCCAGCTATCATCCCAAATGCACACTTGCGTAGGTTCAGCTTCATCTGGTACCAACGAAGGTTGTCAAAAGTCTCCATTAGGTCCGCGATATGGCCGGTGGCGTGGATGCTCTTTGTCAACATGTCATCCACGTACACTTCATGTTGCGTCCTATCTGTTCTTCGAAGACTTTGTTCATCAGCCTTTGGTAGGTAGCTCCCGCGTTCTTTAGCCCAAAAGGCATTACCCTATAGCAGTACAACCCCTTCTCAGTTATGAAGGAGGTAGCTTCTTCATCCGCCGGATTCATCCTGATCTGGTTGTATCCAGAGAAAGCATCCATGAAGCTAAGGACGTCATGACCGGATGTAGCATCCACCAGTTGATCGATCCGAGGCAAGGGAAAGTTGTCCTTAGGGCATGCTTTGTTGAGATCGGTGAAATCCACACACATTCTCTAGCTCCCGTTGGTCTTACGGACCAGCACTACGTTGGCCAACCATTCGGGGTAATGAACCTTCCGAATATGGCCGGCAGCCGTTAACTTGCAAACCTCCTCGTCGATAGCTTTCTGTCTATCTGGAGCGAAGTTTCTTTTTTTCTGTTGGACCGGCTGACACTCTGGCCTAAGGTTGAGCCGATGGGTGATCACTTCCTCGGGGATGCCCAGCATGATTAGTAGGCGGTGGTTTCTTACTGGTGTTCTTGTCAGCTTTCCTCCTGGAAGAATTTGCCTCATCGGTGCGGATGTATTTCTGTGCTTGACTCAGAAGCTCGACATAAGAACTCGGAGGCTTCTTGTCCAGGGAATAGGCAAACCTGGATGAACGAAGTCCTCGTTTTAATGCCAAAGTGGCTACGGAGTCTTCCAGGTTGTATACCTCCAACGCTGCTTCCTTAAACCGAGCAATAAATTCCTTCAAGGTCTCGCCACTCCTCTGCTGGATAGCAAATAGGCTATCAACCACTCGTGGGATCTTTTGGCAAGCATCAAAGTGGGCCAGGAAAGATCGCTCGAGTTGCCGAAACGAATTGATGCTGCGTGGAGACAGGTGGGAGTACCATGCACATGCCGCCTTGCGAAGGGTGGCTGGAAAGGTGACACATAGAAGGGAGTCCGTCGCTCCTTGGACCTGCATGAGGACCTTGTAGCTCTCCAGGTGGTCCAATTGGTTCGTCGTGCCATCGTACGGGTCCAGTTTGGGGAGACGGAAGTGGGGCGGGACCGGTTCCTCCATGATGCATCGGGAAAGTGGGGGGCGATGCTCATAGTCCATTCCGTGAGGGTTAGCGATCTGGCGGCTAAGCTCCTCCAACCGTCGATGATACTCATCGAGCCGTTGCTCGGCCCGATGGGTAGTCTTCCTGAGGGTGCCGTCTTGAGATGAATCGAAGAAGAAGCCGAAGAAGATTGCCGACATGAGGAACGCACCCGTCTGGACTCTCTCTCCTCCGGCTAATGGTGGGAACGACCAGAGTGGCGAGAGAAGGACCGTCATCGCTTCGAGGCCTCTCGGCGATGAGGTTCAGGGGGTGAGCGACGGGAGACCTCGGGAGGGGTCCCGCCTTGGTGAGACTGGACTGTCACCCGCACCCCTTTATTGGGCGCAGGGGTTGAGGTGCAGCAGCCAAACAATGCTCTTGCAATCCCTATACCATTGTCATCAGGTCCTGGACCTGGTAAGCCAGAACCTCAAGCCGGTCAGGCTGGCTTATCTGTGCAGGGGGCGGAACACGGAGGTTGGCCTCCGATTGCTCAGCCCGTGGAATGTGCTCCGCAGCTTGACTGGAGGAAGCCTCCTGTGCTCGTGTAGTCACCATCGTCTCCCTCGCAGAATTGGTGGGGTCACAAGGAGAACCTTCGCCTTCCTCCCATGCGAACGCCCCTACCTGGCATGCCAATCTGATGCAAACAAATCAACCGTGATGAGCGACGGGCAGGCCGAGATTTATCGTGGGCTTCCAAGTGGGATGGAGGGGTCGTCTCCCTTTTTCGGAACCCTGCAAGAAGTCCCCGATCGGTGTTCCCGGCGAGGACTCTCCGATGCTCAAGTTAGTAAACTTGTCGCTCAGTTTTGTAGTAGTCAGATAAGAGTTGAAAGATAGAGAGTATAGATAGGGAGAGAGGGATAGATCCCCTTGCATTGAGCTCGAGTCCTCCTCTTATACCTGTCTGGGGGGTCCCGTTTACCTCGTTCCGTTGGAACCGTCGAATCTTCCTCATTGAGATAAGTTTCTTCGAACGGCGAGTGGTTAAGCCGTTGCTGGATGAGGGCCGCTTGTAGCGGTAACTGTCGAGCGTGGTAGCACTTGCCCGTGATTTCAGTGAGTGAGGTACATGGCAATAGACCTCGAATCTCGGAATCTGTTGCCTGAGGCGGGTCATTGTGCATGCGAGAAAGGCACCAAGTTAGGACCGGAGCCGTTGCTGAAGGCCGAACCAAAGGCCGGAGCTGGAGGCCGGAGCCAAAGGCCATCGCTGGAGGCCGGAGCCAAAGGCCGTCGCTGGAGGCCGAAGCCGAAGGCCGTCGCTGGAGGCCGGAGCCGAAGTTCCTTTTCTGGGTTTTGCTGTCACATCATTATCTCCGAAAATCGTGCAAAAGATAATACCATCCAGAGGAGACCGTCAGCCGTATCACAACTTATCTCTGATAAACCCTGCTATAGAACTTGTTGCATCCGTGATGAATAATGAATCATCGCCTGGCAATGCTATAATTATCAAGTGGCCGCCAAAATGCCATATTCCAAATGCTTGTAAATAACTAATAGAATTGCAAAAATGATGGTTTCTTTTTCTCCATGAAACCTTCGACATTAATAAACTTGGCAGGCAAGACTTGATGAACTGTTCAGAATTCCCAGTCCCGGCAGTCCCCATGAAACCAAACAAGGCCCAGCTAGCAATACCAGTGACCAGAAAACCATTAATTCTTGTTGAGAAATGTTACAAGCTTTACTCTCCTACAGTCATTCCAAATCCAAATTTGTAGTTTTTCTTCCAATGATCAATCTGTAACATGGGCGTAAGACAGGTAAGAATTTAAGAGCAATAAATGCACAAGAGTTTACTGGCAGTGGGAATGTGACCAATGCAAAAATTTTTTGCAAGTATTTCAAGGTCGACAAAAATATATCTGTTTAAGGTTGTCATTTTCACATGACTGAAGATATTAAAAAAAACCAAACATGGACAAACACAATGGAGGCAAAAAAAAAAAAAAAAACTGGTAGCTGCAGAAAGGAATGGAGTAACCATGTCATGCTTACCTCCGCAGAAAGAATAAAATTGACACCCATATTAAGTCGCTCCTCAAGATAAGCAGCCACACAACCAGTCGAATCAATTTTCCCCCTTAGACGACACTGTAACAAAATTTCATGTGGATAAATGATAAATGGAAAAGAAACACTTTAGAGCATTAACATCTGTGTGTCAATAGTTTTTAGTGATCTTAGCATTCACCCTCTGATGACGCTCAATCACCTCTCCTGGACGTCGGGAACGGAGGTGCTTCTCGAATCCTCACTTCGCCGGGGTGCCTTCAAAGAAGTCTCGGGACCGAAGGGGATCTCCGGCGGGACCCTCCGACGGCCAAGTTAGTAACTGAGGTTACAGCTGAAGAAGGGCTCGAGCGAGCCCTGTTTTGTATGGAAAAAGGGATCTCAGGGAGGAGGAATTCCTTTGAGAGTTGAGATGGCGATTTTGGGGGTTATCGCGCGTACCTATTTACCGGGTGGATTCACCTTTTTATAGGGGTTGATCCTGGCATGATCACGTGGGATTGCGTGAATCAGAAGCTCCGCTGAGCCCTCGCGTGAATCTGGGCCGGTTAGTGGACCACGTCCCATCAGCCGGCGGGGCTGTCGGGCGGCGCGCATTGGCGCTGTGGGGCGGCACGCGTCGGCGCTATCGGGCAGCGCATGTCTGGCGCTGTCGGGCGGCGCACGTCAGAGAGGCGGTTTCTTGAACCGCTGGGGGTTGATCTGGCGGGAACTGGGAAATCCCGTCTTGTCAGGGCCGAGCCGGGTCGACCCGAGATGGCTGGGACCCATCCCGCTGGCGATGCAGTGCCGGGGCGGGGCCGAATCGATGGACTTGGAGACGTAGAGGGCCGGCTAGGAAGATGCTGGGACCGCCTGGGAGGTGACGGGTCACCTAACTTGGAGACGTAGGGGGGCGGCTAGGAAGGTGCTGGGGCCGCCTGGGAGGTATCGGGGCCGGCTGGGAAGTGCCGGGCCGCCTAGCTTGGACACGCTGGGGCCGGCTGGGAAGTGCCGAGGCCGCCTAGCTTGGAGACGTAGAGGGCCAGCTAGGAAGATGTCGGGGCCGCCTGGGAGGTGACGGGCTGCCTAGCTTGGACACGCCAGGGCCGGCTGGGAAGTGCCGGGGCCATCTAGCTTGGAGACGTAGAGGGCCGGCTAGGAAGATGTCGGGGCCGCCTGGGAGGTGCCGGGCCGCCTAGCTTGGAGACGTAGGGGGCCGGCTAGGAAGGTGCCGGGGCCGCTTGGGAGGTGCCGGGCCGCCTAGCTTGGACATACCAGGGCCGGCTGGGAAGTGCCGGGCCGCCTAGCTTGGACATGCCGGGGATGGCTGGGAAGTGCCGGGGCCGCCTAGCTTGGAGACGTAGAGGGCCGGCTAGGAAGATGTCGGGGCCGCCTGGGAGGTGCCGGACCGCCTAGCTTGGACATGCCGGGGCTGGCTGGGAAGTGCCGGGCCGCCTAGCTTGGACACGCCGGGGCCGGCTGGGAAGTGCCGGGGCTGCCTAGCTTGGAGATGTAGAGGGCCAGCTAGGAAGATGCTGGGGCCGCCTGGGAGGTGCCGGGCCGCCTAGCTTGGAGACGTAGGGGGCCAGCTAGGAAGGTGTCGGGGTCGTCTGGGAGGTGCCAGGCCGCCTAGCTTGGACATGCCGGGGCCGGCTGGGAAGTGCCGGGCCGCCTAGCTTGGACATGCCAGGGCCTGCTGGGAAGTGCCGGGGCCGCCTAGCTTGGAGACGTAGAGGGCCGGCTAGGAAGATGTCGAGGCCGCCTGGAGGTGTCGGGCCGCCTAGCTTGGACCTGCCGGGGCCGGCTGGGAAGTGCCGGACCGCCTGGCTTGGAGGTGCCGGTCTTGGAGGTGTCGGCCTTTGGGGCCGACGGTCTTGGATGCCTTGGAGGTGTCGGCCTTTGGGGCCGTCGGTCTTAGAGATGTCGGCCTTTAGGGCCGTTGGTCGTCGGGTGTCGGCCTTGGAGGTGTCGCCTTTGGGGCCATCGGTCGTCGAGTGTCGGCCTTTGGGGCCGTCGGGATCGGGTGTCGGCCTTTGGGGCTGACGATCTTCGAGGTGCCGGCCTTGGAGGTGCCGGTCTTGGACGTGTCGGCCTTTGGGGCCGATGGTCTTGGACGCCTTGGAGGTGTCGGCCTTTGGGGCCGTCGGGCGTCGGGTGTCGGCCTTTGGGGCTGACGGTCTTCGAGGTGCCGGTCTTGGAGGTGCCAGTCTTGAAGCTGTCGGCCTTTGGGGCCTTCGGGCTTGGAGGCGTCGGCCTTTGGGGCCGTCGGTCTTGGAGCCGTCGGCCTTTGGGGCCATCCAAATTTTTTTTTTTTATTCTCCATGGGGTCAACTGGCTCCATCAAATGCCCCCCACACTCCTTGAGCTTGCATGCTCTGCATCAGCTAAGCGAAAGGAGTGTAGAACTTCAAGAAATTTTTTGGAGGCAAATTGATTACCTCAGGACCGCCACTGGAAGCAGCGTACGCTAACTTTTTTGGGAGGATGCTCGTCAGTTAGCCGTCGAGGCAAAGATGAAGCCGATGAGGCAAAGTTGAGGCCGTCGAGAACTTTTTGAACCCCGGAGGGTGACCAGAGGGCGCTTGGGCCAGGCTCAGGTGCATTTTTCTTCAAAGAACTTGGTCTCCTTCTGCAGGGTTGATCTGCCCCCCCAGGGAACTCTGTTGATTGGAATCCGCAGCTTTTGGGCTTGAGGGTGCCGACACGGAGCCGGTCTTGGGTGCCGACGCAGAGGCCGGTCTTTGGTGCCGACGCGGAGTCGGTCTTTGTTGCCGATGTGGAGTCGGTCTTTGGTGATTTTCCTGTAACGCATTCAGATACTAATGAAAAGAAACTTTTTCTGTGTAGTATACTTAGCTTTTTCGCAGCTGTTTGCTTTCGTGGGTCTTTGGTGCCAACGCGGAGTCGATCTTTGTCGCCGACGCGGAGTCGGTCTTTGTGCCGACGCGGAGTCGGTCTTTGCGCCGATGCGGAGTCGGTCTTTGCGCCGACGCGGAGTCGGTCTTTGCGCCGACGCGGAGTCGGTCTTTGTTGCCGACGCGGAGTTGGTCTTTGGTGCCGACGCGGAGTCGGTCTTTGTTTCCGACGCGGAGTCGATCTTTGGTGCCGACGCGGAGTCGGTCTTTGGTCGGTCCGACGCGGAGTCGGTCTTTGGTGCCGGCGCGGAGTCGGTCTTTGTTGCCGGCGTGGAGTCGGTCTTTGTTGCCGGCGTGGAGGCGGTCTTTGGTGCCGACGCGGAGCCGGTCTTTGGTGTCGATGCGGTCTTTGGTGCCGACGCGGAGCCGGTCTTTGTGCCGACGCGGAGCCGGCCTTTGTTGCCGACGCGGAGCCGGCCTTTGGTGCCGACGCGGAGCCGG
Source organism: Calamus simplicifolius (assembly GCA_900491605.1). Classification (NCBI taxonomy): domain Eukaryota; kingdom Viridiplantae; phylum Streptophyta; class Magnoliopsida; order Arecales; family Arecaceae; genus Calamus; species Calamus simplicifolius. The sequence continues at coordinate 478,841 of UESW01004540.1, read as the reverse complement.
TCTCTGCCTAAGAAATATACTCATCCCAATAGCGTGATAAAATAAAGATATTCTGAATAATACTTTATTAAAGAATCAGCAAGCTATTGACAATACGTCCGCGTTCCGAATGCGGGGGAGAAGCTTCCCATCTTGATGCCAGCTTGCTTCCTTCCATCGGCTCCTCAAGCTGCTGCTCGCCCCTCATGAGATCATGCTATTGTTCCTTCCGTTGGGGCATTGTTGATGCAAATCTGAGGCGCTGGAGGTGGCGACGCACCCGGGGCTGGGAGGTTTCCTCGAACAAACTTGCCCAAGTGGCCCTGCTGGACAAACTTTTCAATGGACCTCTTCAAATGGCGGCAATCATCGGTGTCATGTCCATAGTCTTGGTGATACCGGCAGTAAAGCTCTTTGTTGTGGGGGTTTACTGACTTTAGGGGACGTGGGCGTTGAAAGTAAGGCTCCTCCTCAATCTCTAGCAGGATGTGGGAGATCAGAGCCATGAGAGGAGTAAACCGCCCCTTAGGAACCAGCACCTGGGGCCGGTGGTCAAAGCAACGGGGTGGCTCGAGCTGCCTGAATCGTTCCTCAGCTGAATCTGTGGGTGTCGGCTTCTTGTTGGAACTTCTATCGGCTTCCCTTCTGGACGAGTCAGCCTCGTTGGCGCGGATGTACTTCTGTGCCCGACTTAGCAACTCAGCGTAGGAGTCGGGAGGCTTTTTGTCCAAGAAAAGGTGAAGCGGGACGGAGGAGTCCCCGCTTCAGCGCCAGGGTGGCCACCGCATCGTCGAGATGGTAGACCTCGAGGAAGGCAGTTTTGAATCGGGACACGAAGTCCCGCAGTGACTCTCCTTCCTTCTGACGGACGGAGAAGAGGCTGTCTGCCACCCTTGGGATCCAGTGGCAGGCGTCAAAGTGGGCCAAAAATGCCCTCTCCAGCTCCCGGAAGGAGTCTATACTGTGGGGGGACAGGCGCGAGTGCCATGCACGGGCGGCCTTCCGCAGAGTTGCAGGGAAGGCCTTGTAGAGGAGGGCGTCTGAGGCGCCCTGGACTTGCATCATTGCCTTGTAACTCTCGAGGTGGTCGAAGGGGTCGGTCGTACAGTCATACGGGTCCACCTGGGGGAAGCGAACCTGGAGGGAACCGATTCCTCCAGTATGCGGCGAGTGTAAGGAGGACGAGTGTCGAACTCTTCCTCCGGCTGATGGTTGATCTTCCTGGCGAGCTCGTCAAGGCGTCGGTTGTACTCTTCCAGGCATTCCTCTGCCTGGCGGTTGATCGTCGGAGCCCTCCGAGATGGCTCGGAGGAAGAAGAAGAAGAGGAGGCAGAAGGAGATGGAGACGGAAGTCGAGACTTCCGCCTGGTTCCTCGTGATGATGTGGCTTGGGAGGAAACTCATTGGGGCCGTGGTCAGGGACCGTGGCCACTTGGAGGGTTCACGCCGAGGCTTCCTGGGGAAGCTTGACGTCGGCCGGTCTCTCGCCGACCGGCCTCCCACCGGGGGGAGCCTCCCCTCGCCGATTGCTGACTGGTGGGGGGAGCGGTCTGGTGCTGGGTGGCCACGGACTGCTGCTGCTGGAGCCCGTGGACCATGGCAGTGAGATTCTGAACTTGCTGGGAGAGGGTTGCCAGCTGCTCCGCTGTTTGAGAGCGGCGTCCGGCGGCAGGCAGGCGACCGGAGGGTCGGCAGCAGGGGGATTGGCCTCCTGCTGTCTAGTTGGCGGGGGAAACCCCACTGGGCAGCTGATGGAGGCGTCCTGAGCTCGGGTCACCACCATGGCTTCTGGAAGAAGAGAGGGGACGAAAGAGGTAGCTCAGGGAGAACGTTCGCTACTTTTTTCTTATGCCCCCCTACCTGGCGCGCCAATCTGATGACGCTCAATCACCTCTCTTGGACGTCGGGAACGGAGGTGCTTCTCGAATCCTCGCTTCACCGGGGTGCCTGCAAAGAAGTCCCAGGACCGGAGGGGTCTCCGGCGGGACCCTCCGACGGCCAAGTTAGTAACAGAGGTCACAGTTGAAGAAGGGCTCGAGCGAGCCCTGTTTTGTGTGGAAAAAGGGATCACAGGGAGGAGGAATTCCTTTGAGAGTTGAGATGGCGATTTTGGGGGTTATCGTGCGTACCTGTTTACCGGGTGGATTCACCTTTTTATAGGGGTTGATCCTGGCATGATCACGTGGGATTGCGTGAATCAGAAGCTTCGCTGAGCCCTCGCGTGAATCTGGGCCGGTTAGTGGGCCACGTCCCATCAGCCGGCGGGGCTATCGGGCGGTGCGCATCGGCGCTGTCGGGCGGCACGCATCGGCGCTATCGGGCGGCACGTGTCTGGCGCTGTCGGGCAGCGCGCGTCAGAGAGGTGGTTTCTTGAACCGCTGGGGGTTGATCTGGCGGGAACTGGGAAATCCCGCCTTGTCAGGGCCGAGCCGGGTCGACCCGAGATGGCTGGGGCCCATCCCGCTGAAGAGGCAGTGCCGGGGCGGGGCCGAATCGACGGACTTGGAGACGTAGAGGGCCGGCTAGGAAGATGTCGGGGCCGCTGGGAGGTGACGGCCGCCTAGCTTGGAGACGTAGGGGGCCGGCTAGGAAGGTGCCGGGGCCGCCTGGGAGGTGCCGGGGCCGGCTGGGAAGTGCCGGGCCACCTAGCTTGGACACGCCGGGGCCGGCTGGGAAGTGTCGGGGCCGCCTAGATTGGAGACGTAGAGAGCCGGCTAAGAAGATGCCGGGGCCGCCTGGGAGGTGATGGGCCGCCTAGCTTGGACACGCCGGGACCGGCTGGGAAGTGCCGGGGCCGCCTAGCTTGGAGAAGTAGAGGGCCGGCTAGGAAGATGCCGGGGCCGCCTAGGAGGTGCCGGGCTGCCTAGCTTGGAGACGTAGGGGGCCGGCTGGGAAGGTACCGAGGCCGCCTGGGAGGTGCCGGGCCGCATAGCTTGGACATGCCAGGGCCGGCTGGGAAGTGCCGGGCCGCCTAGCTTGGACACGCCGGGGCCGACTGGGAAGTGCCGGGGCCACCTAGCTTGGAGACGTAGAGGGCCGGCTAGGAAGATGCCGGAGCCGCCTGGGAGGTGCCGGGCCGCCTAGCTTGGACACACCGGGCCGGCTGGGAAGTGCCGGGGCCGCCTAGCTTGGAGACGTAGAGGGCCGGCTAGGAAGATGCTGGGGCCGCCTGGGAGGTGCCGAGCCGCCTAGCTTGGAGACGTAGGGGGCCGGCTAGGAAGGTGCTGGGGCCGCCTGGGAGGTGCCGGACCGCCTAGCTTGGACATGCCGGGCCGGCTGGGAAGTGCCGGGCCGCCTAGCTTGGACACGCCGGGGCCGGCTGGGAAGTTCCAGGGCCGCCTAGCTTGGAGACGTAGAGGGCCGGCTAGGAAGATGCCTGGGCCACCTAGCTTGGACATGCCGGGGCCGACTGGGAAGTACCGGGACCGCCTGGCTTGGAGGTGTCGGCCTTTGGGGCCGACTGTCTTCGAGGTGCCGGTCTTGGAGGTGCCGGTCTTGGAGGTGTCGGCCTTTGGGGCCGACGGTCTTGGACGCCTTGGAGGTGTCAGCCTTTGGGGCCGTCGGTCGTCGGGTGTCGGCCTTTGGGGCCGTCGGTCTTGGAGATGTCAGCCTTTGGGGCCGTCGGTCGTCGGGTGTCGGCCTTTGGGGCCGTCGGTCTTGAAGATGTCAGCCTTTGAGGCCGTCGGTCATCGGGTGTCGGCCTTGGAGGTGTCAGCCTTTGGGGCCGTCGGTCGTCGGGTGTCAGCCTTTGGGGCCGTCGGGGTCGGGTGTCGGCCTTTGGGGCTGACGGTCTTCGAGGTGCCGGCCTTGGAGGTGCCAGTCTTGGAGTGTCGGCCTTTGGGGCCGACGGTCTTGGACGCCTTGGAGGTGTCGGCCTTTGGGGCCGTCGGGCGTTGGGTGTTGGCCTTTGGGGCTGACGGTCTTCGAGGTGCCGGTCTTGGAGCCATCGGGCTTGGAGGCGTCGGCCTTTGGGGCCGTCGGTCTTGGAGCCGTCGGTCTTTGGGACCGTCCAAAAAAAAAAATTTATTCTCCATGGGGTCAACTGGCTCCATCACCCCCCCTAATTTACATATGAGATATTAGCAATTGGAAGTTCCTACATATATAAATCATGCCATCTTGATGCAGTAGCAAAAATGGCATTGCTTGCATACTGCAATTATCTTTCATATCTTTGCTACATGTAGCCAAAGCACAACACAAAAGGTGACAAAGTATTTATAAAAGAAGTCTTGTGCATGTCTTACATGCACTCAATTCTAGCAAAAATTTGGAATTTTAACCTACATTTTAATTGAAATCCCTGTGAATATGACCTATCAATAAAAGCAACTAATGCCAAGAAAAGGCATTTCACATCATGGCCTCACCATAAAAAAGAAACCGAATTTGTGACATTAGAAGAATTGGTGAAAGTGGCAGTCTTCATACGGTCGAGCAACCAACTCTCTTGGCAAGCATTGGGCATTTAAAAGAAAACAACAAATAGGTTAAAAGAGGACGTGTCCAATCATCTGCCCTTATCAAACTGATAGTCAATTAGACAAGTATTTGGTGGGAGTCCAGGATGAGAATTTTAGTAGTATTTGGTGGGAGTCCAGGATGAGAATTTTAGTATCATGTGCTGACATTAAATAATCATAGAGTTGCTTACGCAAAAGAATAGATGTAAGTCGCAATTGATTTCCATGTACTTGGTTTATCCAAGTCAGAGAGTATGCAATAAAATAATGATAACTGGATGGTGAGCATCATTCAATGAAAATTAAGCATCAAGTTAAAGCAATAATGATCTTCCGCATGATAACTGAAGTAAAACTTAAACAAGGGATGTTTTTCTATTTCTAGCCCTTGAAGGACCAAAGTCACAAAGAAATCTTGGAGCTTAAATTGGAAATTGGTTGATAAAGTCACCAATTTCAGAAGTGCATGGTCATTGCATTACAATCTAAAGTGAAAGGTCATTCCATGCCACAAGATCAAATGGCCACTCACCTACCAAACAGTGTAACCATGATTGCAAAGTAATACGTTCCTAATTGCGTGTCTGAAGGTCTTCAATATGGCAGCATAAATTCGAAATTAATGTTCAAGGGCATAGAGGTGAATGGTTAAAAACAAATGTGTAAAAGAGGGAGAAACAATGTCCAAGTCAAATTTAGGAGCAAAAGAACACAATTTAACTTGGACATGGTAGACAAGTTGTAGAGACATAGGAAAAAGATCTAAAGTTGAACGAAGAGAGGTCCCAACCAACTCAACTTGAAACAAGTACAAGAGAACTGGCACAAAAAATACAAATAAATAAATCACCACAAAAACACAACAAAGGCTTTAACAGATTTGTGGAAGAACAGGACAGATGATTAAGATATTGAAAATTCAAGTTAAAGCAGAAGGTTCCCAGAAGGAAATAGTTTTACTTTGGTGCTTGCAGTTTCAAAAGCAAAAGCAATGAAATTGCAGAAAGGAAAAGGGCTGAAGATCAAATGGAGGTCAACATGGCCTCTCAACAACAGTTAGAAACACTGAATCAGGCATCATTCGCTTAACAAAAGATGTCAAATTGATTTGTTAAAATTTATGAACCAATCTTAAATCAACCAACAATTATTCGCCTTAGGAAACAAATTTCTCGCAACCTAGTTTGTTCCTTACTATGAATATGCAAGTCCCTTGACAAGGGCAAAAAGGACATGTAATGCCAAATAAGCCCCCAAAGATGCCATAGAGAGTCCACAACACCTTTTATATTATTTGATATAGTGTAAATACTGAATGTTAGAAAGATATATAACGAACAATTTATCAAGCAGGAATGGCTGTAGTTCCACACATTAAACACGCATGCAATACGCGAGCTTAGGATGTATACGCATATCAATGAAAGCAACATGCCAAAAATTGCCAACAGTATAAAACTTATCAGATGAAGAAAAACTGAATAAGTGTGCAAGACAGTAAAAAGACATCCAAGAAAAAAGTAGCATTGTCTAAAATCTGAATTCAGAAAATTTACAAAAGTATGCATTAATACATAACAATAATTTATGAATCATGAGTATGGGGGTAGTAATTTGCAGGTCGGAATTGGGCCCGGCTTGGGTAGTGATCATATACAAGGCCCATAGGGCCTAACCCAAACCTGACCTGACCTGCTAGTAGGTCAAGAATTTCCAATCCAAAGAGAACCAATCTACGGACCTATCTTGCTTGGCCAAGCACACTTAATTTTGTGTTTCATATTGTATTAGCAGGGTATTGCTTTCATAGTTTTTGGACTAAATAACATCACATAATAGAGAAAATAAAATAACAAATTAAGTCACAAATATCTAAACAATATTCAAGTGTTAAAATAATCTAACATGATCATTGATCCAATGGCTCACACTCACCACATAAATACACCATTTCATATATATATATATATATATATATATATATATATATATAGAGAGAGAGAGAGAGAGAGAGAGTTGGACTCGACTACACTCACATGTAACCAAGCTCTAGATCTGATCGTTCTTTCTACCCTTAGATTCATATGTATCTCAAAGCCATCCCACCTGTTCTACCCTTCGGATCCGTGTGGATCCAAGGATGATTGGATATGGACTTGGCTACATGCAAGTATAGGCAAATCTAGCTTCTCTCTCTCTCTCTCTCTCTCTATATATATATATATATATATATATATATATATATATATATAAAATAATATAATATGTACCCACTAGCTAGATTAGTTGAGGGGGCTAGCTTAAATTGGTTGGGAATGGCTAACCCATAAAGAATCCACGAACCCAATTGGGCAGGTTACATTGGTCAAGTCTATGTCGGGTTGAGTAAATGAGTTGGATCGAAAATTGTCATCCCTATTCTAGTGGCAAAATAACAAGAGAGAATTAGATTTAAAAAAGGCCATAAATGGGTTAGATTGACCAGTAAATCCAGACCCAATCTGATCCATTTTTGGAGACTCATGGATCAAATTAGGGTCAAAAATTGGGTTTGATTTTAAAATTGGTCGAATCTAGATTTTTTATTTTTTGACTCAACCAGACCATCCCAACCCAACCCAAAAATTTTCTAGATCTAATTTCGGTAAATAAGAATTGACTTGATCGAGCTTGGACCTGATCCAGCGCAACATGAAAACCCAAATCATATAAATCCCTTCCTCACTTTAATTTTTTAATTAATCAAATAAACCTTATTTAAACCAATCCCTCTTTGTTCACTTCAGCAGCCTCTTTTCTTATCACCTACTTTCAATTAATTATATATAAATATTTATTGTTTGTTTTGGTGGATTCTTAATTATAGCATTTTCGAGCATATCAATATTTAATTTTCAAAATTAAAGATTGAAAACTTGTACCAGTAGAATGATTGCTTTCTTGGATCAAATTAAAAAAATGAATGGAAATTCATGTTTAAGTTGGCTTTTTAGTTTTGTTTCAAGATTTTTAACGATTTTATGTTTAATTATTAGTCCATACATTTTTTGCAATACAATAATCGCTAAATGTTTGACCCAAATTATATATCTAACCCATCCAGGTCTAGAACTGAACATTAATATTTTGACCTAAGTCTACGTCATATTTGAATGATCCGATCTAATATCTTTTCCATGAATCCAATCCAACATGAACGATGAACAGATTTGGTTCTAAGTCTAAAATTAAGACCTCAACATGAAACCAAGTTGCGTCAAAGTGAAGCAAGTCCCTATCTAACCTAACCTATTTGCAGCTCTAGATAAAAAGGATAAGAAGAGCACAAAAATGAAGGGCAGCTTTAAACATCTAAAAAAAGGAGGGATCCTCAACTAACTCGGCATAAAGAACAGATAAATTGCAATTTCTCCAATTTTTTTAAAAAAATCATATTTCTCATCAACTCTAATCAAAACCAAGAAACAAACATACCACAATGAAATTGGAACTTTGTTGAAAAAGCTTTAAAGAAATTCAATGACCACTGCAAGCAAGGTTTGTTGTCTTGATACCATAACCCATACTGGTACTATACTAATATAGTGTTAGTACACTCAGTATGCAGGTCGATTTAGCATATCGAGACTCGGTTTGGTACTGATGCGGCATGCCCAGTACGAGATGGTACGCACTAATACGGCATACCACGACTACAGGGATATTACCTCATTAGAACATCACGACAAGTAATATTAAAGGAAGCCCTTCCTCATACATTAAAAAAAAATCCACATTTTTAATAACTAGTATCTTTGTTCTCACAGTGATGATAAAAATTTTATTTTCAAAAATCTCTTACATGCAGAACAAAGTCTAAAATTGTTGATTCTTGTCACAGCAAACCTGGTGTCAAAAGTGTGATGCTTAAAACACAGTGGGAAAGGATCTTAGCAATAAGAGCTATATTTGTTGACTATATATACCTGTGAAAAGTATTATACATGTTCAGGCATCAATTATCACTACAAGGCATAGGATATAGGAAGCACTTCAGGAAAGGGAGCCAAGGTCAAAACAAGAAAAGATGGAGTGTATTTTGAAAACTATTGTTGCAATAAAGATATGGCAGCTTAATTAATAGACCAAAGAAAATTCTACTTCCATGTATTTCTGCATTGCAGCTTAGAAAAACTGATTAAATTATACACTAAAAGTGTAAGTAATAGATGTTTCCCTCTCACTGATAGTACAAGGCAAAAGAAGGAAAGTATTTGGTGTTCACACAGCTACAACCAGAAAAAAGAAAGAAAAATATATTTTGGTTGCAATAACCTTACAAATACTTCTAAAAGTGTTTACAAGGAACAATGCTTTTATATTTATGTGGTTGAATTTGTTTGGTCTCAGCCTCATAAGTATAGGAACAAAGATGAGAGAAAAAGTAAATGCTTATTCTGTTTATGTGTCGATCTAAATGAAAGAGAGACATATTTTTATTCAGAAATTTTGAATTCAGAAGGGGAAGTGATGAAATAATTAGAGTATCTAAAAGGAGAATATAATAGCTTTTATTTCTCTAAGGAGGTAATCTCCCTCTTGATTGCTG
>UESW01004540.1:437310-464839 GCA_900491605.1 Calamus simplicifolius | reverse complement strand
ATCAAGGGCTAAAGATCCTTATGGCAACACAAAGTGGTTCATGTTTTGCTGAAGGTCATTCTACGAATAGACCTCCTTTATTTAATGGAACCAACTATTCATATTGGAAAGCTAGAATGAGAATATTCATTCAAGCTTCTGACTATGAATTGTGGGGAGTAATAATAATGGACCTAGTACACCCACACACTTAGTTGATGGCACTATTGTTCCTAAGCCCGAAAGGGATTGGAATGATAATGATAGGAGAATGGCACAATTAAATGCTAAAGCCATTAACATTTTATATTGTTCCTTAGACTCTAATGAATTCAACCGAATCTCAACATGTAATTCCGCAAAAGAAATTTGGGATAGGTTGGAAATAACACATGAAGGAACAAACCAAGTTAAGAATCAAAATAAATATTTTGGTTCATAAATATGAATTGTTTACAATGGAACAAACTGAAACCATCACATGCATGTTCACTAGATTCACTGATATTGTGAATGGTTTAAAAGTCTTGGTAAAATTATTCTAATGCTGACTTGTGCGCAAAATTCTTAGGTCACTACCAAGATCGTGGGAAGCCAAGGTCACTGCTATCCAAGAAGCAAAGGACCTCAATGCATTACCTTTAGAGGAGCTTCTAGGATCCTAATGACCCACGAGCTTCAATGAAGCAGCATGTTGAGGAGGAGTCAAAAAGAAGAAACATCGCCCTCAAAGCTGCAGAAATGGAAGAGAGCAGCAGTGATGATGAAGATGATGATGATGATGAAACTGCTCTCTTGGCCAAAAATTCAAGAAGTTTATGAAAAAAGGCCCTTCCATAAGAAGAATTTGGAGCAAAAATGGAAGGAGAAAAAGAAAAGGACAAAGAAAGAAAAGAGCCCTTAGTATGTTATGAGTGTAAAAAGCCAGGGCACTTTAGATATGATTGTCCTTTGCTGAAAAGGCCTACAAGAAAAAGAAAAAGCATACATGGCAACTTGGACTGATGAAGAGTCTTCTTCCGAAGAAGAAGAACAAAAGAAGTTGCCAATATCTGCTTCATGGCCAACAACGACGACAACGACAATGAGGTAAGTTCTGAAAACCATGATGAATTTACTTTTGATGAAATGTTTGAGGCTTTCAATGAACTTATGATTGATTTTTTGAAAAAGAAGTATAAATTTTGAAAAATGAAAATTAAATTTAGCTAAAAGAAAAATGAATTAGCTTTAGAAGTTAAGATTAACTAATGAAAAAGAAGAACTTAGCAATGAAAAGAATGATTTTCAATCAAGAAATAGATTTGTTAAATCTGAAAAAAAATCTAATTAAAGAAAAAGAATCAATCTCTAAAGAAAATGATTTTCTAAAGAAAGATGTTAAAAAATATAAAGACATTGTTGAGAAATTCACTCTAAGTTCAACTAAACTAAACATGATTTTAGATAGTCAAAAAGCTGTTTTTGACAAAGCAGGTTTAGGTATAACACATTAGGAAACAAAAATCTTTAAAGAATATTTTTGTAAAAGCCAACCAAAGTAATATAACTTGTTTTAAATGTAATGAAAAAGGTCATAAATCATTTGAATGCAAAACATTAAATAATAACAACAAATTAAATGTTAAAGCAAAGAAAATATGGGTTCCGAAAGGAACAATTTTTGTTGCTACTAACCATGAAGGACCCAAGAAAGCTTGGGTACCTAAACATAAAGTTTAAATTATGTTGCAGGAATGTCTTGTAGCCAAAAGATCAAAGAAAAAGTGGTACCTTGATAGTGGCTGCTCAAGACATATGACGGGTGACAAAGATGAATTCATCACCCTAGAAGAAAAGAAAGGTGGAGTTGTGACGTTTGGCGATAACGGTAAAGGTCAAATTATGGGCCTTGGTAAAGTTCGCATAACTCCATCTATATTTATTGATAATGTACTTTATGTTGATGGTTTGAAGCATAATCTAATTAGTATAAGCCAATTATGTGATAAAAACTTTAATGTTTCATTTAAATCTTCTATATGCACTGTAACTAATTCTATTGATGATAGCATTGTATTTACTGGTTATAGACATGGCAATGTTTACTTGGTTGATCTAGAAAAATTATCTTTGAGTGATCATTGCTTAATTGCTGACAATGCTAACATAAATGAAATTAGTTGGTTGTGGCATCGTAGATTAGGTCATGCAAGCACACACCTTATTTCAAAACTAATTAAAATGGATTTAGTTAAAGGTTACCTAAACTAGATTTTGAAAATAACAAAATATGTGATGCATGTCAATTTGGAAAACAAACTAGAAGTTCTTTCAAATCTAAAAATGTTGTTTCAACTTCTAGGCCTTAGAGCTACTTCACATGGATCTTTTCGGACCAACTAGAACCACAAGTCTAGGAGGAAAGAAATATGGTCTAGTGATTGTAGATGATTATTCTAGATATACTTGGGTATGTTTTTAGCTCACAAAGATGAGACTTTCTCGATATTCCTGAAATTCTTCAAGAAAGTCACAAATGAGAAAAACACTACCATAGTATCTCTAAGAAGTGATCATGGAACTGAATTTGAAAATCACTTATTTGAAAGTTTTTGTTCTGAAAATGGAATTAATCATAATTTTTCAGCCCCTAGGACTCCACAGCAAAATGGTGTAGTTGAAAGAAAAATAGGACTCTAGAAGACATGGCCCGTACCATGCTATGCGAAAGCAACTTACCAAAGTATTTTGGGCGGAAGCAATTAACACAGCATGTTACATCTTAAATAGAGCCCTTAATAAGACCAATATTAAAGAAAACACCTTATGAATTATGGAATGAAAGAAAACCAAATATAAAATACTTTCATGCATTTGGATGTAAATGTTTCATTCATAATAATGGTAAAAACAACTTAGGAAAATTTGATGCTAAATCTGATGAAGGAATTTTTCTAGGTTATTCAACAACTAGTAAGGCATATAGAATCTTTAACAAGAAAACCTTAGTAGTTGAAGAATCCATACATGTAGTTTTTGATGAATCTTTAGCAACTGGATCTGAAAAGATTGATGATGAGGAAGATACAAACATAATTGAAAAAGATCTTGAAAAACTTAATATTGAAGTATCTTCTGATCATGAACAAGAAGCTAAAGATGATGATTCACATAAGGACGATGATGTCAATATTGATCATAATGATATAGATCTTCCAAGAGACTGGAGATATGCTCATAGTCATCCTAAGGAATTGATTATAGGTGATCCATCTCAAGGAATAAGAACTAGATCATTATGAGAAATATTAGTAATCATCTTGCATTTGTATCACAAATTGAACCTAAAACTATTGAAGAAGCTGAAAAAGATAATAATTGGATGTTAGCAATGCAAGAAGAACTAAATCAATTTACTAGAAATAATGTTTGGACTTTAGTTGAAAGACCTAAAAATCATTCAGTAATAGGATCAAAATGGGTTTTTAGAAATAAACTAGATGAAAATGGCATAGTAATTAGAAACAAAGCTAGATTAGTTGCAAAAGGATATAATCAAGAGGAAGGTATTGATTTTGATGAAACCTTTGCACCAGTAGCTAGATTAGAAGCCATTAGGCTATTACTTGCATTTGCATGTCATATGAATTTTAACTTATTTCAAATGGATGTTAAAAGCGCATTTTTAAATGGATTTATAAATGAAGAAGTTTATGTAGAACAACCACCAGGTTTTGAAGATCACGAATTTTCAAATCACGTTTTTAAATTGCACAAAGCTTTATATGGTTTGAAACAAGCACCTAGAGCTTGGTATGATAGGTTAAGTAAATTCTTAATAGAAAATGATTTTACAAGAGGAAATGTTGATAAAACTTATTTTTGAAAAGAAAAAGTAAAGATTTACTTGTAGTACAAATATACGTAGATGACATTATTTTTGGTGCTACTAACGATTCTCTTTGTCAAGAATTTGCAAAGTTGATGCAGGGAGAATTCGAGATGAGCATGATGGGAGAACTCAACTTCTTCCTTGGACTCCAAATCAAACAATGCAAGGAGGGAATCTTTATCAACCAAACCAAATACACAAGAGAACTACTCAAAAAGTTTGGTATGGAAACAATGAAACCCCTCGGAACTCCAATGAGTCCTTCATGCAAGCTGGACAAAGATGAAGAAGGTAAAAAGGTTGATCAAAAGTATTATCGAGGTATTATCGGATCCCTTCTTTATTTAACAGCAAGTAGACCAGATATTATGTTTTCAGTATGTTTATGTGCTAGATTTCAATCTGAACCTAAAGAATCACATTTAATAGCTGTTAAAAGAATTTTAAGATATCTAAATGGAACAAAAATGTAGGTTTATGGTATTCTAGAGACTCAACATTAAACCTAATTGCATATTCGGATTCTGATTATGCTGGATGTAAATTAGATAGAAAAAGCACAAGTGGTGCATGCCATTTCTTAGGAAGTAACTTAATCACATGGTTTAGCAAAAAGCAAAATTCAGTTGCATTATCAACTACTGAAGCTGAATATGTAGCAGCTGGAAGTTGCTGTGCGCAAATCCTATGGATTAAGCGACAACTTGAAGACTATGGTATCACACTTGATAAAACACCCATAAGATGTGATAACACTAGCGCAATCAATTTAACTAAAAATCCAATTCAACACTCAAGGACAAAACACATAGAAATTAGATATCATTTTATAAGGGAACATGTAGCTAATGATGAAATTTGTTTAGATTATGTAAACACTGAAGAACAATTAGCTGACATCTTTACAAACCTTTAAGCGAAGAAAGATTTTGTTATCTTAGAGGAGAGTTAGGAATTTGTAACCCTTTGGAATAGATTTTGAAACCTCTAAGGAAATATATCTAGAGTTCTTTCAATTTCTCAAAATCTTAAGGAAATTTTATCTAGAACTCATATCAATTTGATCTCTCAAAATCCATGATTTTTAATCATACTCAAAGATCAAATCCGGACTCATTTCAGATTCTCTGAATCTTTGATTTTTTTTCTGAAATGGTTTCGGAGCCGACTCGAGAGTATCGGAGTCGACTCGAGTTTCTGCTGAAACTCAGGAGTCGACCCCTTCTCTGAGCGAGTCGACTCGAGATCGGGTCCGTGCTCTGTGACTACCGGGAGCCGACTCCACGCTTTGCGCGAGTCGACTCGACGTGGTCCCAGGCTTTATTAGGGCACGAGTCGACCCACGGACATTTCATTCTAATCATTCCAAATCCTTTCCAAAGCTTTCCCAAACCCTCCAAAACTCCAAAAACCTCTGATTAATCACTCCACAGATCTATGGCACCTAAAACCCGTGGAGCTAGCAGTAGTGGTGCCGGATTGAAGAGGAAAGGACCGTTCGACGACCCGTCCGCGAGCCGTCTCCGGATTCGTCTTCTACCCTTCTCCGAGTGATTCTCCTGCTCCAGCTCCACTCTTCAGGTAGATCACCTTGCCAGTAGAGTTATTACAACAGGAAGAAAGTTGATTTTGATTATTTGAGAATGAAGGTTTTATAATAGGTAGACAGTTGATTGAGATGGGATTTGAGAAAATATGTTCACTGGACTGTGTCCCACATACCTGCATAGTTAAGGAGTTTTACAAAAATTTGACTAGAGGGATGATGGTTTAGTGAGCAGTGAGAGGCATTGGTTTGAATATCACTGCCACTATTCTATCTAGACTGTTGACTTACCCCTATCTGGACCATCCACTTTGCCCCAGAGGATAGATCACCTGCCCTCACAAGATTATTGAACAGAAATTTTGAGGGATTTGAAGAAGTTTTTGCCAATCAATTGCCTTTGGACTTGAGATTACTTCACAACATCTGCAGCAGGATTTGTTTCCCAAGACTGGCAGATTTGACTATGTTCTGAGAGAGATATTTTGTTATGGATGCTGTAGTTTCTGGGAAGCCATTAATTACCTCGGATGATATTTGGTACATTGCTGATTGTGGGGGAAGAAGAAATCAAGTTTGCCCTATGGCATGGTTCTAACTAAGTTATTTCAAAGCCAAGGGATTGTATTTGGTGATAGTGAGCCGAAAAGGATTAAGGCATACTGATTATTACTCTTTGGCTACTATTCATCGAATGGGTTTTGTTAAGAGGAATGGAAGTTGGGAGAGGAAGAATATTGCAGAGGACAGAGCTATGATGCTGAGGCCCCCAGACCTCTGTGAGACATTCTCACCTGAGCCTCCTCAGAGCTCTTCTGTTCCAGATTCTGTTCCAGCCCTGTTCCTGTTCCTGCTGCTCGCTCAGACTCTACTTTATCATCTGTTAGCTTTTCTGATGTTCAGTTAGATCAGCTTAGATCCTTATTCAAATCTGAGATTTGTGAGCATGAAAATAGATTGAAAAATGAATTTGATGAAAAGTTTATGAATTTGAAAGAAGCTTTGTATTCACTTAGTGATCGGGTTGCATCTATTGAATCTACTCTTAGTTCATCCACCAGCTCCTTAAGTGAAGACTTGAAGAATATTTTTGGAGAGCTTAAGGATATCTGTGGTGACTCAGAGACCTATTCCCAGTGCAACGCCGAGCTTCAGGATAAGATTTGACTGCTTGTACTTTTGTTGATAATAAGCTTAAAGATTATGTTAGACTACAATGTGAAGGAATGAAGCAGATAGTTGATCATTTGAATAGGATTACAAGAAGAAACTTTTGATATTTTTAATGTAATCTCATTTCAATGTACTGAGTAATCTCATTTTGATGTAATGAAGTCAAGTTTACTTTCAATGTAATGAGTATGTTTACATTTTCATGTAATATCATTTTGAAGTAATGAGAAAGTTTGATGCATTACTTATGTACATTTCAATTGTAAGTATCTTTGAATATCTTGAATGATTATCCTCAATTGATAATTTGAATGGTAAAAGATAAAGAATGATATTGATATTAATCGACTTCCTAACCTTTTTGTTGATTACAAAAAAGGGGGAGAGATTTTATTTAATCGTATATGCTTCAATCAATTAAATTAAAATTTGAAAGAGGGAGAGTTAATTTAAGTAAAAGGGAGAGATAAATTATCATTATGCTTAAATTTGAAAAGGGAAAAATTTTGCTTGAACTTAAAAATTGAAAATTTTGAATGAATTATAAAATTGAGTTTCATAGGGGGAGCTACCTCATTTAGGGGGAGCCTCTTCCATGAACACAAAATTGATTTTGGTATCAAAATTTTTCAATACAAACATGCATATACTCAATGTTTTTGTCATCATCAAAAAGGGGAGATTGTTGAGAAATTTGGGAGATTGTAATTGCCCCAACTTTATTGATTTTGATGATTTCCAAAAGCCATGAGTATTTTAAAGGAAATAATGAGTTTATTTATCAAAAACCTTGAGCTTATTCAAAATGAAAGCAATGGACTCTCAATGTTTAAATTCACTGAGTTTTGAATCAATTTGAAAAAAAATTTCAAGCTCTATATTTAAGATTTCAAAAAGGAATTTTTACACGTTATATTCAATCAATGATTTCTTGAAACATGTCTTGAATTCATGCTTAATGTCATATTTATTGTATTCAAGTCAAAATTTCATTTAAATTATTCTGGGACGAATTTCAAAGTCAATCAGAAAAATTTCTGATTTTTGATACGTTCCGGAGCCGACTCTAGAGTTTCAGAGTCGACTCCAGTAAGTAACAGAGTTTCTGATTTTCTCGAGTCGACCCTTGGATTTCAAGAGTCGACCCCTGACTCTGTGCGAGCCGACTCCGGACTGTGCGAGCGACTCCGCTCAAACAACAGAAACCATGTTTTTTGAGCGCTTCTCGAGTCGACTCCCCATTTTCTTCGAGTCGACCCCCGACTGTCAGGAGTCGACACTTTGGTTCTTCGCGAGTCGACCCTCTAATGTTTAAAATGTTTCTATTTTTAGTAATCGACTTCGAGCCGACTCCCACAGTGCTCGAGTCGACTCCGAAATTCTGGGCGCGATTTTTCACGATGATCAGCCCCAACGGTAAGATTTTCAAATAACGGCTATATTTCTGTGTTTCTAACGGATATATTTTTGCAGAATCTATAAATAGAGGAGCTCTTTTCAAATCAAAAGAGAAAAGAGAAAAAGAGAGAAAAGAAAATCTTTCAAAAAGAGGGAAAAACAGAGCTTTATTGGAAAAATCTTTGAGTCAAGAAAAGAGATTCAAAAGGAGTGAAATCAAAGAGAGAGATTCGTCTGCTCCAGTTCTACAATCTACAAAAGTTCAAGAGGAGATCCCAAAGCAACCAAGAGCAAATCAAGATCTTCCAACCTAGAAGAAAAAGAAGAAAAGCTTCAACCAACATCCAAAAGCCCCAAAGCTAGGAGAATCTGTGCTGAGGCCTGATTCACACTTCAAAGGAGTTGGAAAAGAGAAGCAAAGAAGCCAAGCCTGCATTCAAGCTTATTTAATCAGGCTTTTCTAAACCTAAGCTTTATTTTTGATTATTCTGCTCAAAGGAGCTGTTTGTATTTAAACTCAAAATTATTTTCTTGTGTACTGATTCAAAGTGGATTGAATCAGTGGAGGTAGTTGTACCTCGTTGTAAGCTTGGGATAGCTTACGTTTTGGGTTCGTTGTGATCCCGTTAAAAACAACGAGTTGGGTTTTGTGCTGGTAAGCCCGTGTAAAACCGGCTGGGTTCGTTGTGATCCCGGAAAAACAACAAGTTTGAGTTGTGAGCTTGTAAAACAACTCGGCTGTAATCTAGGGAGATTATAGTGTGGACCCAAGTGAATCTTGGGAGTGGACGTAGGTGTTGGTTGCACCGAACCACTATAAAATCTCTTGTGTTTGCCGTGCTCATTTGTCTCTCACTCTATCTCTCTTTATTTCTGTTTGTCCATTGCTTATAAGTTAATTTCTCTCACTTGCACATCTTGAGTTAATTTGTTTAAAACATTTCTAAAAGTCTTAAATTTTTAAGAACCCAATTCACTCCCCCCTCTTGGGTTGCCATCTGGGCCAACAAAGCAAACCCAGACAAAGTCCAAGCCATCTTGGACATGAGGCCTCCTGCCAATAAGAAGGAAGTACAGCGCTTGATAGGAAGAGTAGCCGCCCTAAGCCGCTTCCTATCCAAGTCCGCTGAAAGGTGTTTGCCTTTCTTCAAGGCGCTTCGTAGAATCAACGAGTTCGAATGGACGAAAGAATGCCAGGAGGCGTTCGATGGGTTAAAGGAATTCTTATCTACCCCGCCACTGCTAGCCAAGCCGACAGGTGGAGAAGAACTCCTTCTATACCTTGCGGCCTCTCCTGAGGCTGTTAGCTTTGTGCTAGTCCATGTGGACACTAATGGCACACAAAGGCCGGTATATTATACGAGTAAGGTGCTTCATGATGCAGAGACCCGATATTCAAACATGGAAAAAATCATCTTCGCATTGGTCATGTCTGCCCAGTGACTGCGGCCGTATTCCATGTCCACCCGATCGCGGTGATCACAGACCAGCCTCTGAAGGCAGTTCTGGCTCGTCCAGATACTTCCGACCGGCTGGCAAGGTGGGCCCTCAAGCTGGGGGAGTTTGATCTATCTTTCTGCCCCTGATCGGCCATGAAGTCTCAAGTCCTGGCAGATTTTTTGGTTGAATGTACTTGGGGATCGAGCCACCTAAAGAACCTCCTACGGACACTCAGCCCCTCAGAACCAGTGACGATGAGTGGGTTCTCCATGTGGATGGGGCATCAAACTCTCAAGGGAGCGGAGCAGGCCTTATCTTGGCCAACTCGGATGGGGTTGTGACCGAATGTGCACTTCGCTTCCTCTTTCCAGCCACTAACAATCAGGCGGAATATGAAGCTATGCTATCCGGCGTAAGGCTGGCTCGAGAGCTTGGGGTGAAACGCCTTAGGGCATTCACCGACTCCCAACTGGTTGCCGGCCAAATTACAAAGGAATACGAGGCAAGGGATCCCATCATGGCCCGCTACTTGGAAATGGTGCACTCGCTAACTTCCCCCTTCACACATTTCATCGTCAGCTACATTCCTCGACAGGAGAATGCTAGAGCCGACGCCTTGTCCCATCTTGCCGCCTCAGCTGATGGGATGTTGGGAAAGGCTTATGTGGAGCACTTAGAAGCCCCGAGTATTGAAGTACCAAGAGAAACTACACCAGTGGAGCAGGAGCCCTCCTGGATGGATGCCTATGTCCGGTACTTTACTGAGGGCACCCTTCCAGAAGACCCTGCCGAAGCTAGGAAACTGAAAGACGGGCCCCAAAGTTTTTCATTATGGAGGGAAAGCTCTATCGAAGGTCGTTCTCATACCCTGTTCTCAGGTGTGTCGGTCCCACCGATGCCAGTTATATACTACGGGAGATACACGAAGGGATATGCGAAAACCACCTGGGGGGCAGGGCTCTTGCATATAAAGCCTTACGTCAGGGGTATTATTGGCTGACAATGAAGGAGGATGCCTCCGAACTCGTTAAGAGATGTGACAGCTGCCAGCGGCATGCCAACATTCAACATCAACCGGCGTCTCAACTGACCCCTCTAGCTGCACCATGGCCCTTCGCACAGTGGGGCATGGACATTCTGGGACTGTTCCCTCCTGCCTCCGGACAACGCAAGTTCCTAGTGGTGGCAGTCGACCATTTTACTAAGTGGATCGAGGCGGAAGCTCTTGCTAAGATCACGGAAGCCAAAGTAAGGAATTTCTTCTGGAAATCCGTAGTATGCCGGTTCGGCTACCGCACACCCTCGTTACGGACAACGGCCGACAGTTTGATAATGCGGCCTTCCGAGAATTCTGCGATGGCCTGGGCATCCATCATCGATTCACCTCAGTAGGGCATCCCCAAACCAACGGCGCTGCAGAAGTAACCAATCGCATCATCCTCCAAGGACTCAGGGCTCGGCTAGATAGCTGCAAAGGGCGCTGGATGGAAGAACTTTCCAGTGTGCTGTGGGCCTACCACACGATGCCGCGAGCACCTACTGGGGAAATCCCTTTCAGCTTGGTCTTTGGGACCGAGGCGGTCATCCCTGTGGAAATAGGAGCTCCTAGTCCCGGACGAAATTATACCATGAAGAAAGCAACTCAAACCAGCTAAGGGCTGATCTGGATTTGGTGGAAGAATTGCGAGATCAGGCGCAGCTTCGCATGGCAGCATTCCGTCAGCGAGTGGCCAAGCACTACAACTCTCGGGTGCGACCCAAGACATTCCGGCCGGGAGACCTTGTCCTACGAAGAGCTGAAGTATCAAAGCCGACAGAGGGGGGCAAGCTGGCACCAAAATGGGAAGGACCATACCGTGTTAAGGAAGTACTCCACCATGGGGCATACAAAGTCGAAGAGCTAGACGGGAAACCGCTCCCTCGCTCTTGGAATACCGACAACTTACGCCGGTACTATCAATAGAACTCTATTATCGTTAATTTGAATTGGTTTGATACATGAATAATCAACATGGTCTTGGTCTTAAATGAGTATGATTAACACCAAAGACCGGCTTCCAGCGTCGGCACACTAAAGACCAACTCCGCGTTGGCACTAAGACCGGCGCCCAGCGTCGGCACCAAAGACCAACTCTGCGTTGGCACCGAAGACCGGCTTCCAGCGTCGGCACACTAAAGACCAACTCCGCATTGGCACTAAGACCGGCGCCCAGCGTCGGCACCAAAGACCAACTCCGCGTTGGCACTAAGACCGGCGTCCAGCGTCGGCACGCTAAAGACCAACTCCGCGTTGGCACTAAGACCGGCGCCCAGCGTCGGCACAAAGACCAACTCCGCGTTGGCACTAAGATTGGCACCCAGCGTCGGCACAAAGACCAACTCCGCGTTGGCACTAAGACCGGCGTCCAGCGTCGGCACGCTAAAGATCAACTCCGCGTTGGCACTAAGACCGGCGCCCAGCGTCGGCACAAAGACCAACTCTGCGTTGGCACTAAGACCGGCGTCCAGCGTCGGCACGCTAAAGACCAACTCCGCATTGGCACTAAGACCGGCGCCCAGCGTCGGCACAAAGACCAACTCCGCGTTGGCACTAAGACCGGCGCCCAGCGTCGGCACAAAGACCAACTCCGCATTGGCACTAAGACCGGCGCCCAGCGTCGGCACAAAGACCAACTCCGCGTTGGCAACGAAGACCGGCGTCCAGCGTCGGCACCAAAGACCAATTCCGCGTTGGCACTAAGACCGGCGCCCAGCGTCGGCACCAAGACCAACTCCGCATTGGCACCGAAGACCGGCTTCCAGCGTCGGCACACTAAAGACCAACTCCGCGTTGGCACTAAGACCGGCTTCCAGTGTCGGCACCAAAGACCAACTCCGTGTTGGCACTAAGACCGGCGTTCAGCGTCGGCACGCTAAAGACAACTCCGCGTTGGCACTAAGACTGGCGCCCAGCGTCGGCACAAAGACCAACTCCGCATTGGCACTAAGACCGGCGCCAGCGTCGGCACAAAGATCAACTCCACGTTGGCACTAAGACCGGCGTCCAGCGTCGGCACGCTAAAGACCAACTCCGCGTTGGCACTAAGACTGGCGCCCAGCATCGGCACAAAGACCAACTCCGCGTTGGCACTAAGACCGGTGCCCAGCGTCGGCACAAAGACCAACTCCGCGTTGGCACTAAGACCGGCGCCCAGCGTCGGCACCAAAGACCAACTCCGCGTTGGCAACGAAGACCGGCGTCCAGCGTCGGCACCAAAGACCAATTCCGCGTTGGCACTAAGACCGGCGCCCAGCATCGGCACCAAAGACCAACTCCGCGTTGGCACCAAGACCGGCGCCCAGCGTCGGCAACAAAGACCAACCCCGCGTTGGCATACAACTCTGCGTTGGCAACAAAGACCAGCACCCAGCGTCGGCACACTAAAGACCAACTCTGTGTTGGCACTAAGACCGGCTTCCAGCGTCGGCAACGAAAGCCGGACCCGTTCCGGCACCCAAAGACCAGCGCCCAGTGACTGACGCCCGCGTTGCTACCAAATGTTGGCCTTGTGCCAACACTTGGGACAATGTCACGGCTCATGATCCTATTTCACGTAACCTACTCTATATAGCCCTATTGGTGGGTGATTCATGACAGCTTGAATAAATAAAGCTAATATAACCAAAGGGGCGAAATAGGGATTAAAGATATTCATTGATGGTTGCAAGGTTACAAAGGTGCTGACTCAGGTCAGGCATATATCGATAAAAAAGAGAAACCAAAAGCTGTTAATGGTCATCCGAAGCCGGGGCATCATCCTCAGGGACATCATCAGGTTTCAGTCCCTCAATATCCTCCAGGTCGTAGAGCTCCTGGATTTTATCTTTGCAGTCTTGAAAGCCGGTCATAAGCAAGCGCCGCTGACTCGGCCACCTCCTTGTCGAAGGCTTTGGATTTTCTAAAATCTTCTACGGCCTCGGCCCCTTCTTTTCAGCTTCGATGGCCCTCTCCTGGGCCTCTGCCACTGTTGCCTCCAGATCTGCAATTTTGGCTATGTACTGGCGGGTGGCTTCTTGGGCTGCATTTGTCTCAGCGGCGGCAGAACTTAATTGGGTCTTCAAGACGCACACCTCCAATTCTGCCGCCTTCAGCTTCTCTTCGGCCGCTTTCTGTTTCTCCTCGGCCACCTGAGCATTATCTAGCTCATTGGCTGCGCGGCGCTGAGCAACCTCTAGCGCATACTCGGCCTTTTCGGCTCGTAGCCGGCGACATCAATTTCACCCTTCAGGGTGGCCCGAGTGTCCTCCAGAGCCATTGCCGACTTCTCTGCCTTGACTTGGAGGGACAACATCTCCTCGTGTGCTTGTTCGATGGCGGTATCGCTCAGGGTCCAGAGGTTTTTAAGGCGACAAGAGAATTCAAGGCCTGGAGGAAATGTCAAGGTGAAAAAAAAAAAAAAGGGAGGGAAAGAGATGGTAATGGCAAAGCTCACCCAGAGATGCGCCACCGATGCTTCGCGGAAGAAGGTGACTCTCCCCTGACCCGGAGATATTCTTGCACCTCACCACCGCGGCTTCCTCCACGGACCGTGCAGCCCAGCGGCCGTGGTTTGCCAACAATGACTGGAAGGAAGGATCGACGCCCCTCTCTTCCCTGGGCGTCGGGCCTACAGAGGCTGATTCCGCCTCTGAGCCTGCCGCCTCCGACTCCTTGGCTGGCGGAGGCACTTCAGCTGCTGCCCCATGGGGGGCAGAGTAGCGGCTGGAGTCGTCACCATTGCCGCAGGAATTTTATCCGTCTCTAAGGCTTTGGGCAAGGGCGACGGCGCCTCCCCCTCGGGAGAAAGGTCGAGTAGGATAATGGGAGGAGCTGAGCTGGAGATCCTCTCTCCGGTTGACTCCGTTCCACCTCCCGCCGGTCTCGGCCCTTCCCGCGTCTGCCATGACAGGTTCGTCGCCTGAGCTTGGCTGCCTCGCCTGCATACGAGGATTCCACAGTTCTGGCCCCCTTGGCCTCGGTCTCTCCAGCGTCGGCCCTTTTAGGGCCGCCCTTCTTCAAAACCTTTGTACGCAGGGGCTTCACGACTTTAGCCCCTCCAGTGTCGGCCCTCCCCGCGTCGGCCTTCCCGGCACCAACCCTCCCGTGTCGGCCCTTCTTGGAACTTTAGCAATGGCCCTTCTTTCGGCAGGGGGCGCATTCCCTGGCCTTCCTCTTCCTGGTGGCCGCCTGTTTAAGCTCATGAAGTGTCGGCGCCATCCCTACACAAAGGCTAGTAAAAAAAAAAAAAAAAAAAAAAAAAGAAGAAGAAAGAGAGAAAAGGAGAAGCAGAGGAGAGAGAGGCGAGTGATCAAGTGCTCACCCCTCGGGAATTAAACCGGCACGATGAAGATTCTCCTCGGCTAAAAGCTATTACACCGAGGGATGTCGGCAGTCAGAAGCTGCCCAAACGCCATCCGGTCTCGTGGAAGGATGGAGGGATCCCTATTGGCGTCGATGTTGGGTATCCCCCAGCTTCCACGAACCCCACTGATGTCCGCAAAGAAAAACTTGTCCTTCCACCCTTTAACGGAAGTAGGAAGGCACAATTTGAGAATCCTATTAGACCTAGGGGTGAAGGACCACCAACCCGACTGTTTGCGAAGGGTATAAAAGCTGCGGAACAAAGAAATACTGGCCTCAATGCCTTGCAAGTGGCAGAGTACCAAAAAACCGACAATGTTCGGATGGAGTTGGGAACTAATTGGGAAGGGTCAAGGAGTACCGGTCTAGAAGATTAAGAATAAAAGGGTGGATCGGCAACCGGAGCCCGGCCTTAAAAAAGGCTCCGTACAAAGCAACCCTTCCGGAACGGGAAGAGGTTACCCTGTCATTGGGGGTAGGGAAGAACAGATGAAGGTCTGAAGGGAAGCTATACCTGGCCCTTAGGTTTACCATGTCTTGAGCAGACATAGGGACGCAGTCCCTTCGGGGACTCCTTGGCAACCCTAGAAGGACCGGCAGCCATTGACTGGCTCCGGACGGAAATCCGCCCGCCGGCCGGACGAGTCCCGGTTAGGGGACGATTGACTGGTCGCTGCTCCGGTGAGAATGGTTAGAAGAAGGGGTGGACCATTGGCTTGACAAGGAATCGAAAGTCTGAGAAGGATTGTGGGAACCCCCCCAGGAACCAGAGATGGAGCAAGAAGGTGAGGAAGCCATGGGAACTAACCTGAAAAACTCGAGCCAAAACAGAGCACGGAAGAGAATGAACAGAAACAGAGGAACGCTGGCGGACTCGAAAGGGGGCAGCAGCGGAAGAAATGGGGAGGATGGGAAGATAAGGGCTATTTGTCCTCATAACGCCATCTCAAACACCCCACAATCGTCCGATTCAACCACGCATCTTCAATTGGGAGGCGTTTCGACGGCCTGCCAATGCGAAAAACTCGAAAAGACCACCGATGAAAAGGGAGGCATTAACCTTATCGCAATGATACCGCTCGCCTTTTCGTAACACTGCCCGAGGGAAATCCTCCCTAATCCCAACAAAGGCGAATAATGACGTGAAAACCGGCCGCCTAGAGGATATTACACCCCTTTTGCGGGTAAGTAAACGCTCACCCATCTCAGGGGCGGGGGGGCATCTGATACGGCTGGCCGTTTCCCCTGGGTAGTATTATCTTTTGCGGTTTTCGAAAGCAATGATGTGACAACAAAACCCAAGACCTCCAGCACCGACCCCTAGCGCCGGCCTCCAGCGCCGCCTCCAGCGTCGGCCTCCAGTGCCGGCCTCCAGTGTCGGCCTCCAGCGTCGGCGGCCTCCAGCGTCGGACCAGTTGGCACCAAAGATCCCCAGCGTCGGCACCAAAGGCCACCAAGGACCGGCGCCCAGCGTCGGCATCAAAGACCAACTACGCGTTGGCACCAAGGACAGGCGTCCAGCGTCGGCCTCCAGCATCGGCCCCAGCGGCCCTCAGCGCCGACCTCCAGTGCTGAGACTTTGGCTCCGGCCTCCGGCACCGGCCTCCCGCGTCGGCCCCCAGCGTCGGCCTTCAGTATCTCCCACACACACAATGACTAGTCTCATGCAACCGATCCCGTGATCTAAGGCCTACTGCCAAGCACCTCGCTCACCAAAATCACGGGCAAGTGTTAGCCTGATCGGCAGTTACCGCTATAAGCGGCCCTTATCCAGCAACAGTCCAACGACTTGCCGTTCGATGAAACATCACAACGGGACAGATTCGACGGTTCCAACAGAACGAGGTAAACGGGATCCCCACAGGTATAAAAGGAGGACCCGAGCTCCATGCAAGGGGACTCTCTCTGACTTCCTCTTTAAGAATTCTACACAGAAATCATATCCCTGTTCGACGACTCACTGACTTGGGCGTCGGAGGGTCCCCACCGGAACCACCGGTCCGGGACTTTTTGCAGGCTCTAGAAGGAAGACGGCGACTTCTCTGCGCACGCAGCAATCCTAGCCTACCCGATGCTCATCGTACGTGATTTGGCTGCAACATATATATATGTATCTATATGTATATGTATGTATGTATGTATGTATGTATGTATATATGTATGTATGTATGTATATATGTATATATGTATATATGTATGTATGTATGTATATATGTATATGTATATATATATATATTAAATAATATAATATGTACCCACTAGCTAGATTAGTTGAGGGGGCTAGCTTAAATTGGTTGGGAATGGCTAACCCATAAAGAATCCACGAACCCAATTGGGCAGGTTACATGGGTCAAGTCTATGTCGGGTTGAGTAAATGAGTTTGATCAAAAATTATCATCCCTATTCTAGTGGCAAAATAACAAGAGAGAATTAGATTTAAAAAAGGCCATAAATGGGTTAGATTGACCAGTAAATCAACCCAATCCAGACCCAATCTGATCCATTTTTGGAGACTCATGGATCAAATTAGGGTCAAAAATTGGGTTTGATTTTAAAATTGGTCGAGTCTAGATTTTTTATTTTTGACTCAACCAGACCATCCCAACCCAACCAAAAAATTTTCTAGATCTAATTTGGGTAAATAAGAATTGACTTAATCGAGCTTGGACCTGATCCAGCGCAACATGAAACCCAAATCATATAAATCCCTTCCTCACTTTAATTTTTTAATTAATCAAATAAACCTTATTTAAACCAATCCCTCTTTGTTCACTTCGGCAGCCTCTTTTCTTATCACCTACTTTCAATTAATTATATATAAATATTTATTGTTTGTTTTAGTGGATTCTTAATTATAGCATTTTTTAGCATATCAATATTTAATTTTCAAAATTAAAGATTGAAAACTTGTACCAGTAGAATGATTGCTTTCTTGGATCAAATTAAAAAAATGAATGGAAATTCATGTTTAAGTTGGCTTTTTAGTTTTGTTTCAAGATTTTTAACGATTTTATGTTTAATTATTAGTCCATACATTTTTAGCAATACAATAATCGCTAAATGTTTGACCCAAATTATATATCTAACCCATCCAGGTCTAGAACTAAACATTAATATTTTGACCTAAGTCTAGGTCATATTTGAATGATCCGATCTAATATCTTTTCCATGAATCCAATCCAACATGAACGATGAACAGATTTGGTTCTAAGTCTAAAATTAAGACCTCAACATGAAACCAAGTTGCGTCAAAGTGAAGCATGTCCCTATCTAACCTAACCTATTTGCAGCTCTAGATAAAAAGGATAAGAAGAGCACAAAAATGAAGGGCAGCTTTAAACATCTAAAAAAAGGAGGGATCCTCAACTAACTCGGTATAAAGAACAGATAAATTGCAATTTCTCCAATTTTTTTTAAAAAATCATATTTCTCATCAACTCTAATCAAAAACCAAGAAACAAACATACCACAATGAAATTGGAACTTTGTTGAAAAAGCTTTAAAGAAATTCAATGACCACTGCAAGCAAGGTTTGTTGTCTTGATACCATAACCCATACTGGTACTATACTAATATAGTGTTAGTACGCTCAGTATGCAGGCCGATTTAGCATATCGAGACTCGGTTTGGTATGATGCGGCATGCCCAGTACGAGATGGTACGCACTAATACGGCATACCACGACTACAAGGATATTACCTCATTAGAGCATCACGACAAGTAATATTAAAGGAAGCCCTTCCTCATACATTATAAAAAAATCCACATTTTTAATAACTAGTATCTTTGTTCTCACAGTGATGATAAAAATTTTATTTTCAAAAATCTCTTACATGCAGAACAAAGTCTAAAATTGTTGATTCTTGTCACAGCAAACCTGGTGTCAAAAGTGTGATGCTTAAAACACAGTGGGAAAGGATCTTAGCAATAAGAGCTATATTTGTTGACTATATATACCTGTGAAAAGTATACATGTTCAGGCATCAATTATCACTACAAGGCATAGGATATAGGAAGCACTTCAGGAAAGGGAGCCAAGGTCAAAACAAGAAAAGATGGAGTGTATTTTGAAAACTATTGTTGCAATAAAGATATGGTGGCTTAATTAATAGACCAAAGAAAATTCTACTTCCATGTATTTCTGCATTGCAGCTTAGAAAAACTGATTAAATTATACACTAAAAATGTAAGTAATAGATGTTTCCCTCTCACTGATAGTACAAGGCAAAAGAAGGAAAGTATTTGGTGTTCACACAGCTACAACCAGAAAAAGAAAGAAAAATATATTTTGGTTGCAATAACCTTACAAATACTTCTAAAAGTGTTTACAAGGAACAATACTTTTATATTTATGTGGTTGAATTTGTTTGGTCTCAGCCTCATAAGTATAGGAACAAAGAGGAGAGAAAAAGGAAATGCTTATTCTGTTCTTGTGTCAATCTAAATGAAAGAGAGACATCTTTTTATTCGGAAATTTTGAATTCAAAAGGGGAAGTGATGAAATAATTAGAGTATCTAAAAGGAGAATATAATAGCTTTTATTTCTCTAAGGAGGTAATCTCCCTCTTGATTGCTGTCTACGCAAGCTTGAATACCAAATTAGGAATTGATAACCTATTATCATTATTTATCATTACAAGACTCAACTGACCAAAAAGATGAAAACAAGATGATGATCCTTCACAATTTGAATATGACGTGCCATTTCGTTATATACCAAAGGTGGATATCTGAAATCAGACAACACATTGGTGTCCTTTATTGTGTATTTATCTTAACCTTAATGAGGCCTGAGCCAACATTAAGAATCAGGGTCATCAACTTAAAAAGTTGGAGAAGGTTAAATGACGGTCAACATGATATCAACCCTCTTAACTGGTACTGCATCATGGACCAAGGCATCTTTAAACAAGAATGAGCCCTAACATGAAACCAAAAAGGCCAATTGGCAGGTAAGGAGACCTAGCTTCTCATTTATAAGTTCAAGCTCCAGCAGCCAGGGAGACTAAGACAAGGAATCAGATATTAAGGATCCATATTCCCAAAGACCTAAGATCTAGAAAAAAAACAGAGGTCAATTGGTAGGTGAGGCCTCTCTTCTCATTTATATAGTCAAGCTCTTCAACCAATATTGAAACAAAGAAGAAATCAAGATTTCACAACAGGTATTACATTCTCTTAGACCTATTTTTCAAACAATTTCTCTTATCATATTCATTCTTTTTAAGTTTTAAAGAATGAGAATGTATTAAGCTTAAGCCTTAAGCTTTTTAACCGCTTCAACGAGGTTATCCCTTGATCCATCTTTCACCTTTCTAACATTGTGAATGAATGGCGATTATGCAGATAGTCTATTTGCTATGTATAAGACATCCACCTCATTCAACCCCTAAGCCTTAACCACTTCAACAAGGCTATGCCTTGATCCATCTTTCACTTTTCTAACAATGTGAATGAACAGTGATTATGCAGATAGCTTATTTGCTATTTATAAGACATCCACCTCATTCAACCCCTAGAAAGAAGCAGCCATTTAAGGATGTATCTTGCATAAACACAGCCATATCACTTTTAACGGTAAGAGAATTAATTTCTCCCATCATGTCTCTTACAATGAAAGCAAAATTTCACTGCTCAAGCAACCCATCTGATATGCTTTAGATATTTCCCTTCCATCATGAAGTATTCAGAATCTCAGATGAAGTTTAGTCCTAGTAAACGGTATGCATTTTCTTGAATGCTGAAATTATGGCAAGTCTATATGAAGAACTCCACAGAAATATTTTTCTAAACAGGGAGCTGTTAGTAGCTTAAAAACCTCAAAAAGGAAAAACAAGGTCTTAGTTGAAGCCAGAAATACTTAAGATTTTTTAATTCATTCTTGTTGAATATTTTATATCCTTGAAGGGCTTATCATGTCTTTCATATTCATATTGGAAATCAATAGCACATTTGAAGCATCTGTTTGTAAACTACATAATATGCTTCCTCCACTCTGCTCTATTCAGGACTAAGTCGACATTCAAATTACAAATAGTTATATCTTTTTAACTATTTCTGTCTATGTTAGTTTAGGTCTACCTCTACCTCTATCCTTACCATGGATTATTAAAAAATCACTCTTTCTAACTGGAGCATCTAAAGATCTTCGTTGTATATGTCCAAACCATCGTAATCGATTTTCTCTCATTTTATCTTCAATTGGGGCTACTCCTATCATTTCTCTTATATATTTATTTCTAATTCTATCTTTTAAAAGTTTTACCACATATCCATCTTAACATGCATATTTCTGTTACACTTGATTTATTCATATGTTGTTTCAATATTGCCCAACACTCTGTTTCATAAAGCATAGCTGGCCTAATAGCGGTTTTATATAATTTCTCTTTCAATTTTAATGGGATGCATCGATCATACAATACTTCCTAAGCACTCTTCCACTTAATCCATCATGCTTTAACTCTATAATTCACATCTTCATCTATTTCACCTTCTTGTTAGATACTTGATCCTAAATACCTAAATTTTTCACTCCTTGATATCTTTTGGCTTGCAATCTTCACTGTTTCTTCACTTGTATTTCTACTTTCACTAAAATTGTATTTCATGTATTCAATTTTAATTCTACTAATCTTAAAACATTTAGATTCTAAAGCCTCTCTCCCCAAATTTCTAGCTTCGCATTTACTCTAGATTTAGTTTTATCAATTAACAATATGTCGTCTGCAAATAACATACACCATGGGATATCATTTGAATATATTTGGTTAATTCATCCATAACTAATACAAAAGATACGGACCTAAGTAGATCCTTGGCATAAACCTACAGTAATTGAAAACTCACTAGTTTCTCCAATTGTTGTTTTAACAATAGTTATTGCTCTATCATACATATCTTTTATCAATTCTATGTACTTTTTGATAACTTTTTTTTCTCTAAAATCCACCATATTATTTATCTAAAACCTACAACTAGTGCAAAAACAAAATCATGAAAAATATATTACTTAGGAAGTACAAAAATAACTTCATCCAATGATATTTGAACTATAATAGAAATGTAAAAATTAATTTTCTCTAGGCTACAAACAAGATAAGTAAAAATGGAGTGGCCAGCGGAAGGGTGCAAATTTCATGGCAATCAAGATGTTACTGTCTAAGGATGTAATCATAACCAAAACTTGAAGTCACGTCTCTTGTCATATGATTGTACATGAAATCAATGCAAGGGAAACCTGTCAGACAAATTTATTAAATACAAGCTTATATGGTAAAAGTACAAGAGCACAAATAAAGTTTTCCTCTGAACTGTTAGAAATATGACCTTCTCAGAAACTTTTTGAACATAGCTCAGTGCAACTATACCAGTGCTTGCAACTTGCCCTGTTGCAACCTACACAGATTGAATTAATATCCATCATAACATAAATCAACCAACAATTCTCCAATAGCACAGTCAAAAAATTTATAAAATACAAATTCACAAAATAGGAAACTTCAACCATAATTCTGACCCCATTTAGACCCATCATAAGAGTGTAAGAACAAACAAATAGTGACATTATACCTTCATTCTTTTTGTGTGTGTGTGCATGCTTGTGTGTGTTTTGCTCTCCATTTTGCCTAGCTAGATGGCTTCATTACTTTCATTTATTTAGATGGGTCCTTGACTTCTTTCTTTAACTAGTCTTAGAAATATCTTAAAATGAATATCTCATCTTATGGAACTTTCTTCAAGCATCTGTGTTCCCATCATGGATCCACTAGATACTCTCCAAGCCTACATTGGTAACCTTCAATCAACTTCCCTCCCAATCAATGATACATCATGTTCAGGTATGGTTATCCATAATTCGTCACACTTACATCGGTAATATTGACCATAAAAACCATATGATTCCTTTGTTTTCATATCTGCATGCTTCAAAACTAAAAAGAACTATGTAACATGCATTAATCTTTTGTACCTTGGTTGTCTTTAGACTTACTTTTACAATCTTAAGCTCTTTAACATGAACCACGGTTGCCACTATCATAATGAGTGGCCTCTTGCACTGACCATGCATCTGGCATGGCCTACATGCAGATCTCTGGTGCCTTCGTCTTATTGCTTTGTCCATCTATTATGTTGGTAATTATCTTGGGATTAATTTGTCAACTTCATAATAGTAAAATTTGTAATCCATTACCAGCCTACCTCATGATACTGAGGATCTAAGTTGCTGAATTAGCATGAACTGCAAATTCACTCAAGACCTTCGTCAAAAGCACTTAGTGCAGCACACTTTCAACATGATTTCAGATCCCAATGAGACATCCTTTGAGATGCCAAGATGGGTTGCAGTTTCAAGTGTTAAAATGGGACTATCGCACCATCGTCCTAACATCCCAATTGGCATAGCTTAGAACAGCTCCTGTCTCAAGTACTGAAACAGAGTGGGAAGGTAGCACATCCCGTTTCATGAAAAAATCGTTACAATGCCATCATGGAAAAATCGTAACAGTGACGTCCTATAGGATTTAAAAACTTGCTTTCAACAACATTTCTGAGTCACTTTTATCATGATATACAATTGCTGGCATTACAAAATTATCCTTCATGCCACTTTTAAGTTAGCAAATCACAGACCCACCTTGTCATAATTATGATACGTTAGCTACTTTTCTTCTCAATCACCTTGGTACCTTTGTATTTGTGGCCTCTCAAATATGTCCAGCTGCTTTTTTTCATAAATCACCTTGGCACTTCTTTTTATTTGTGACCTCTCAAAAAAAGTCCTGCATCATCATCATCACGCATCATCTCACATAAGCCCATAGCATCTGCTCAAGCACTTGCCCTTAGGATAGTACAAAAGCATCCTTTTTTTTGGTGAACTAGTTAAGTTTTTAAAAGCAGGATGGAACAACTTATTTGTGGCAATTATTATTCAGCATCAAGCTCGTATTCAGAAGACCTTAATTCTGCCGCACCACTGTCTATCACCTTAGTCTCTTTCCAATCTCAGATCTTCATGCACACCATGATTGAAAAATGGTCTAAAAGCAATATTATCTAAAAAGTTATTGATCTAGATTCTAGATATTAATTCCACGTGCATTCTCTAAATCACATTCCAATAAGTACCCACGTCAACCCATACATGTAAGTTACAGGTATGCAGTCTGGCATTGATATTTAAAGCATTCCATAGACATTATCCTCTATACTAGTCCCATGAGTATTGAATCCTAAAGATACTGTAAACCAATCACTTCCTTGCATGTCCCATCCCTCCTCCCTTGGAGAGTCCCCATGTAGATTGGATTGCATTGGGAAGAACTACCATCAAGATCATGACTCCACAAATTTCCTGATTTCACATCCCTCTATGCTCACCCTTCATAGAATATTTCTCCAAAATGCCAAAAGAATTTCTCCATATATCCTAGATTACCATAAGAAAGAAATAAAAACTAATGCTCTCTAAATCACAGTAATTGCTCCAGATATAGTGGACAGAGTTTTAAACTTATCTTAATTCAATCTCTTCCTCTTACACCCCACCCCTTCTCACTTAGAGAATTCCCATGCAAATTTGTTTGGATTGAGAAATAAAAAACGCGAACAGCTTTTAAGAGCCTAGAATTTCAAAGACATAACCACTTGTATAGAAGCTTGATGTATTTTTTATTAAAAAAAAACTCTCACCTTTTCACTTTAGGTTTGAACAAGAAAGAAGTCTCATTTCCTTGATCTCAACTATCCAACTCATTTTCCCATTTCATAGTTTCTCTTTTCCTTGATCTCTTCAGGTTATAGCGCATGCATAGCTACACATGCTTGTTACTAAAACCAAAATTATAAAAGTACCTATAAATAATTAATTCGTAATTAACTATAATGTATTATATCTCACCTCAGAATCTGGGTTCAGAAGTATTTATAATTCATAATTAACTATAATGCACTACACTTCACCTTTCACCCAAAAATATCGCATTTCTTTCTTATCTTAACTCAATTTCTTTCTTAACAAACAGCAAACATGTGAATGGAATACTCATCAAGAATCAACACACTCAAACCATAGTATATCAATGACATAGACACCTTTGAAATCCTTGATTATTAAATGACCACAAATGCCAACTAAAAAAATTAATTCAACTTCGGAACGATCTACACAAAGCTAGACATTTAAAGCCACCAATATTGCAATGCTGTAGTACTCAGCAACTAAAGCAAAACTTTCTTCTACTATAGAAAGGCCGTTAGTTCCTTGCATCAGATACTATGAAGTTAAAGGGTTTCTTTGTAAAGTTATGCTTGTAAAATTTAAGGCTACATAAAAGAATAAAAGGAAACCAAACAATAAAACGTCTAAATGAGAACAAATGAAAAGAATCAAAATTACCATCTTATCTGTGTTATATCGAGCAGCAAAACCAATACCAGACTTCCTTTGATGACCAAGCCAAAATACTTCACCACCCAAAGATAAATGTGGTGAAACACTCTGGAGAAAAACAGAAAAGAAATGGATTACAATGCAGCTGTTACCCATAAGTAAAATAAAGAGAACAATATCAAGATTCTCTTCTATAATCATGTTTGGTCAAGTGAAGTCCTAAGACCAGACAAGCACAACATGAATAGCATCTCAATGAACAAATAGCATAATCAGGCACTCACTGAGGTTACTGCACCTGTTGAGAGTGCAATTTTAAGAATCCTATCAGGAGGAACAAAAGGAGCCACTTATATAATCATGCTAGGTCACATTCTAGTTTAAACTTCCAAGCCAGGAATTAATTCAATGGGAAAGAAACTACAGCTTAAACCATAGTTTCAAGTCCCAGTGGGACGTCCTGTGCAATGTTGGGATAGGTTGCCATCCCAAGGTCAAGATAGGACAATTTCACCATTATTCCAGGATCCCAATCAGCGTGTTTGGGACATATCCTATCCCAAGTGTTGAGACAAATGGGTCCATGCAAAAAGCAAGACAGCCCCACCTACGGGATGTAAAATCTTAGCTTAAACATTCGAAGAACAAAGTTACAAGCTGTCCAAACCAGACAGATGTATTGGGCAATCAATAATTCAATATACTAGTGAATAGATATTCAAATAATCACATTACTTCTATGCACACTGGCAACAGTTAATCACTGGCAACAGTTAATCTTATGGAATTTAACGCTTGAAGTTTCATTGGCATATGTGGATGGATTAAGAAAAACTAAGACAATTGATATCTTGATAAACCACATCAAATATGTTAAGCATTCTTGATACAAATACGCACAGATCCATGTCCATCTTGTGTCTATTAATGATTGTAATATAATTTGCTTCCACTTGTCATGAGAATTTACTCAAAAGCTTTAATCTTGAATCAAATCACCCTAATCACATAATTTCTCAATTATTAGATAAAATTTTGATTTTTCAAAGACATTTTAATCAAAATTTCCCTAATTGTTCCAACTTCCAAGAAAACAAAGCCTTCTACTTTTGAGAAGATTTTCCATGTTTTTATTGGATTACTAGAAAATGTTTTTTAAGCTCTGCTCTTCAATTTATATACTTTGTATGTACATGCTTTTCCATAGCATCTCCTGTACACTGGAACTCCAAAATTCTCCTACATGTTTTCCAAAATTTAGTTTACAATTTTTGTCCCAGATACACAAATCCTCAAATTTAATTAGTAATCTTTAACAAAATCTCATTCATTTTGTTGTTGCTTCACCAGAATCACTATTATTTTGCTAGCCAGCCAAACAATAGTTTGAACAGAAAACCATGCAAAGAATGTAGGATTAACGTAAGAGGGTTTGGAGACAAAAAGCACCCTCCCATATCATGAATTTTCAGTTTTTTTCCTCTCATTAAAGCAGAAATTTTGCCAGGACTCTGTAACTTCCTTTACTCTTTAAATCCTAAAGCAGCAATTATAGTAGTTTTATAAATATCAACCTGTATAAACATCTGAAATTTCAGAAATAAGTTACGATTTTTTTCCTGAATGCATACATGAATAGTGGTTCAAACATGAAAGGATTTAGACATTAGAACACCTCAAAACAAAACAAGCAAAACAAATGACAAGCATCCACAGAAAACCACTGCAAGACAAGTATCAACTCTCCCATGAATGAAATAAGACTGAAATATATTGAAAGCCACATATCCAAGGTTTGGCTATTCATCTTTAAATGGTAAAGTAGGCACAAATGGTACATTGGTAGATGCAACCTCAATTGATCAGTCACAAAAATCAAATATGAGGATGGAGCTAAATGAGAATCCAGCAACATTAAAGAGCAGAAGAACTGCTTTATGACAACAAGCTAAGGTGCAAGAAGAAGAAGAAATATCAAGAAACGCTGCATGGCAGAGAACAACATTACCTGGATATAATTGGCCCCATAGAATGCATTGTTTCCTATTTGAAACTGAGACCTGTAATCTTTGCCCTCTACCAGCAGGAGAATATAATTAGCTTAGTAAGTGGGCTGCGTTTAACCACTTTCGATGTATTAATCGAGTGAGAATCCACACAGCCAAACTTGATGAAAACACCTTCCATTTGTTAGAGGTCTATTAACAATCTACACAATATGTATAGAATTAATAGATAGGATCTTTGTATTACCTCCAACCATTGCTTTCGATCTACCTCTAGAAGATCTGAATCAGGATCTTGATCTTCCTCTCGATCTGAATCAGCTGCAGATCTACCTCT
>UESW01004540.1:274790-436789 GCA_900491605.1 Calamus simplicifolius | reverse complement strand
CTATTTTATTGTTTTCTTGTAGTGACGCTGATGATGTAAGTATCGGAGTATAACTTTAATTTTTTATTATTCTTGATATACATTACGATATCTTTTTAAATATTTTTTATATTGCATTGCCAAATAATTGATGACGGATAGGAGTTTCTTAAGAAGAACTGGATAGAACATTCAGATATATATCATAAGTGCATTATTACACATTTTATGACTTTCAGGATTTATCCGACATCTACATCACTATTTCACAAATTTGCTGAAATGGTTGAGAGTATGATATTTGATGGAGTTAGTGATAAAGAAAATAACGAGTTACAGTTTATTTTCACCATCATCAACTCAAACAATTCGCATTGGCACCTGTTGCAGTTGGTATGGAAAGAAAGGTGTTCATGCACCTAAATTCATTAAAACACACTTTCAAACACAACGCCATTGCGAAGAAATGACAAGACATACTCAGTTCAATTCTCTATATCTAATGTGATAATGCAGAGGTGATGAAGTGGTCAATGGAAGAAATTATGGAATGCCTATCTCAACCTGCCAATTCACTAGATTGCGGCCTTTATTGTTTGAAATACATGGAATTTCTTGCTCGCAGGAATAAGCTTGATCAAAAGATAGATTTCATAGAAGATGATATAAGTGCTTACCGGCGACAATTAGCGGCAAAATTATTTAGAGAAGGCCTCAATCAAAAGATAGATAGTGCTTTTAAATGCAAAAGTTATGTATTTATAATATTGTACAAAAATTTTAGGATGCAAAAGCTATATATATATGTATGTATGTATGTAATATTGTGCAAAATTGTTTTCTCTTCAATTCATGGACTTCTGATATTTTTTTGCTCTTTAGTTCATGGACTTTTGTAACATTCCACATAATTTTTTTCTCTTTAGTTTATAAACTTTTGATGTTTTTTTCTCTTTAGTTCATGGACTTCTATAACATTGTACAGAAATTTGTAACTCAATTGATGTAATTTTTTTAAACAATAATGAAATAAAAATATTTTCCTCATTACATTAAGTTTATTGTATATTAGTTGTAATGTTTTGTTTCTGAATGTCAAATTTATGAATGGACGTCATCATGCTTTACAGGGATATCATGTTTCATGATAAGGTGACGTAGTTTTTTAATTAGAATATCATAATTTTATAATTAGAGTGTCATAATATAAATTTCTCTTGATAATATTCAATCGGTATTCCATGTATTAGGGTTTGGATCCTTTGCCTTAACATTTTCTAAATGGATGTCGTAGGTTTCTATTTAGGGTATCGTAATTTTACAATTGCGATATCGTAATTTTTTTTGACCTATATTAGAAATCTTCCTAGGGTGTCTGATCCTTTGCCTTAATGTTTTCTGAATGGGTTTGTAGGTTTCTAACTAGGGTATCGTAATTTTATAACTGAGGTGTCGTAATTTTTTTGGCCTATATCAGAAATCTTTATGGGTTGTTTGCATCCTTTGCCTTAACATTTTCTGAATAGGTGTTGTAAGTTTATAACTAGAGTGTCGTAATTTTTTTCGGCCTATATCAGAAATCTTCTTAGGATATCTGAATCTTTTACCTTAATGTTTTTTGACAGGGTACCGTAGGTTTCTAACTAGGGTGTCGTAATTTTTTTTGGCCTATATCAAAAATCTTTTAGGGGTGCTTGGACCCTTTGCCTTAACATTTTCTGAATGTGTGTCGTAGATTTCTAATTAGGGTATCATAATTTTACAACTAAAGTGTCATAATTTTTTTGGCCTATATCAAAAATCTTTTTGATTCTCTGCTTTAACATTTTTTGAATATGCGTCGTAGGTTTCTAACTAGGGTATCATAATTTTTTTTTGGCCTATATCAGAAATCTTCCTTGGATGTCTGAATTCTTTGCCTTAACATTTTCTGAATGAGTATCGTAATTTTATAATTCAGGTATCGTAAATTTTTTGGCTTATATCAGAAATCTCCCTGGAGTTCCTAAATTCTTTGCCTTAACCTTTCATGAATGAATGGGTGTCATAGGTTTCTTGCAAATTAGGGCAAGAATTAGTAAAGAGTGACAAAAATATGTTTGAAAAACTAAGTCAAACATCTAATTAGGGTACGCTCAGACCCAACAATGCCCCAAAAGTCCAGCAATCTTTACTTTTCTTGCTGGATATATGGGTAAATGCAGCATAATAACAAAGAAAGCGAAATGAAAAAATCTCTTTATATGATAAAGTCTAGACAATTTAAGACGTTAATCATTTGGGTATCTATAACTCGCACTACTTTAGGGCATAACTCTCTAAAAGAATCAAATGACCATATCAAGATTAAGCTAACACTCTCTGGCAAGGTTCTATATATCACTAATAGAAGTTGCTACGTCAAAACATAATTGTTATGGCTCTTAATTTTGTTAGTTTTATGCCATTTGAGGTAGATTCATGTTGATATGATACATGCATAGTCATCTAGCACCTTTGTCCTCTTCAATGCTTCTAAAAAATAACATTTTGATTTGCATAAAGCATGTGGGCGGTAAATAGAAATTTTTACCTTTTTTAATTTATTATGGTTGAAGTGAACTTCATATGCATATTTCTTCTAAATCAAAATGAACCTTTGCCCTCAATAGTGAATAATACATGTTGGCCCAGATGGCAACCCAAGAGGGGGGTGAATTGGGTTCTTAAAAATTTTAACCTTTTAAAACTATTGGCTTTGAAATAATTAAGTGCAGAATAAATTTCAATCACAAATGAAGAGATAGAGAGAGAGATAATTAAAGCACGGCAAATACAAGGATTTATAGTGGTTCGGTGTATCCAACACCTACGTCCACTCCCAAGTTCCACTTGGGTCCACGCTATAATCAACTAGATTACAGCCAAGTTGTTTTACAAGATCACAACTCAAAACTTGTTGTTTCCCAGGGATCACAACGAACCCAGCTGATTTTCCGGGCTCACCAGCACAAAATCCAAACACAAGCTAATCTAGCTTGTCCCGAGGTATACTACCTCCACTAATTCAATCCCCCTGATTGAACTAGCAAAAACAAGAAAGAATAATGTTTACAATAACACACAGCTCCTTAAATGAGCAAATATTCAAAGTAAATAAACAAGTTTAGAAAAGCCTGATTTGAAGATGATTGGATTTGAGCTTTTCTTCTTTTCCTCTTCTCTTTTGAGATGTTGAATCAAGCCTCAGCTCCGATTCTTCACAATGTTGTAGATGAGAAGTTGGGAAAATCACAAAAATAGAGCTTTTGAAAAATCCTTCGATTTTTCAAGTTGAACGCCTTGGATTTCTCTTTGAGCTTTTTGGAGTGGAAGAATTTGAACGTGGATTCTTTTCTCTTGATTTCTTGCTTAAGACCTTTCGGATTTTTTCAATATGATTTCTCTATATTTTCCATTTTTCCTCTTTTTTTTCTATATTTTAAATGAACGCTCTTCCCCTTTTATAGATTTCGTTTAATCCGTTTTTGGGTGTGAAACTAGCCGTTGGAATGTACCTAGAAAGTTTTTCCATACATGAAATATAGCCATTAGGGGTTAGGTAAAGAAAATATTACCGTTTGAGCTGATCTAGCAATTTAAAAATCCGTTCCTGACAGGTTGGAGTCGGCTTCAACTTTCAGGTGTCGGCTCCAAGTCGTGTATCCAAAAATAGAAAGTTTTGAGCTCATCAAGGAGTCGGCTCTGAAAAAGTAAAGTGTCAGCTCGCTATATTCAGGTGTCGGCTCCAAAAGACTGTAAGTGTCGGCTCCAAGGTATCAAAAATTATGCGTTCTGTCCCGTGTTGGAGTCGGCTCCAACACTGTAAGTGTCGACTCTGAAACTCTGGGTGTCAGTCCGAACCGTATCAAAAATCAGAAAGATATTTGATTGGCCATGGGGTCGGCTCCAGACTTTCTAGGTGTCGACTCCAGGCTCTGAATTTTGAAACTTACCTTTGGCACTTGATTCAAAACACGTTTCTTGATGCCTTTTGATTAAACAAATATTTTTAAGCCCTGAAACACTTGTTAAATTTATTAGTAACACAATGAATATACTCAATTCCTTTATTAATCATCAAAATCAATAATTGGGTCAACAATACAATTGGCACATTATTATAAATTTTTTTTAATATGCATCGTGTTGCTGCCAAACCACTTGCAATGACCGTCGGGTGAGCTGGGATCTCCGCAGGCCTTCTAAAGTACAAAAAGGTCACTGTCTTCCTCCGGAGCCTGCAAAAAGTCTCGACCGATCGGTGGGAACCCTCCGACGCCCAAGTCAGTGGGTTATAGAACAGGAAAGTTGTATATCAGTAGAGTTCGAAAGAGAAGAGTCCCCTCGCGTTAAGCTTGGGTCCTCTTCTTATACCTCTCTGGGGAGCCACATTTTCCTGAACGGCAAGTGGGTGGCCGTTACTGAATGGGCATCGTGTATGCCAGTAACTACGGGGCGCACTAGTACCTGCCCGTGATTTTAGCGAGTGAGATACGTGGTAACAGATGTCTCGAATCTCGAGGTCCATTACTTGAAGTGGGTTTTAGTGTATTTTGGAAAGTATAGCACCAAGTTATGGTTAGAGCCAGACCAAAGCCGTAGGCCGGAGCCAAAGGTCGAAGCTGGAGGCGGAGCCGACGCTGTAGGCCGGAGCCGACGCTGGAGGCCGGAGCCAAAGCTAGAGGCTGGAGCCAAAGGCCGGAGCCAAGGGCCGGGGTCAGAGGCTGGGGCCGACGATGGAGGCCATAGCCAAGGGCGGAGATAGGAATTTCAACATCCGAAAATGAGCTATCACATCATTGATTCCGGAAATTGCATAGAATGTTATGATGCCGCCCAGAGGAGACGATCAGCCATATCAGATGCCCCCGCCCCTGAGATGGTGGGTGCACGGTCACCAACAAAAGGGGTGTTAATATCCCCCAGGCGGCTGATCTCCGTGATATCATTTCGTCCGCTCAAGCTGTTTGGATTGGGGAAGATTTTTCTCGGGCAAGGAGTTGTAAAAAGATGAGCGTCATCATTGCGGTAAGGACACCACCACCTTTTTCATTGGTGGTGTTTTTCGCGTTTCTTGCGCCGATGGGCTGCCAAAGCGGCTTCCAGTTGAAAGTAGACACATGGCTAGACCGGACAGCAGCGGGATGATTTGAAATGGGGCTATAAAAGGAAAAAAATTATCCTTATCCTCATCCCCACCTTCTCTTACGTTACAACCGCCTGTCTTAAGTTGCAAGTGTTCGTCCACCTCCTGTGTCTGTTCCCCTCCTCATGCTCCTTCAATCTCAGTTGAGCTTTCCAGGTTAGTTCCCATGGCTTCTTCGCCTTCCTGCTCTATTTCTGATTCTGGGGTCGTTCCCCATTCCTTCTCAACCTTCTGCTTCCTTACCGAGTCGTTGGACACCCCATCTTCTGACCACACTTCACCGGAACGGCGGCGGTCGGCCGGACACCCCGCAATAGGGGTTCGGCCGGCCGTCGGACGAACCTCTCCCCGACACCGTTCGGCAGCCGCTGGTCCCTCCAGCTGTCAAGGAGTCCCCCGAGTGGACTGCCTCCACCATGTCTGTTCAAGACATATTAACTTAGGAGCCAAATATAATTTTCCTCCAAACGTACGTTTGTCCTACCCCGCTCCTAATGACAGGTAACCTCTTCCCGTCTCGGAAGGGTTGCCTTGTAGAGCCTTCTTTAAGGCAGGACTTCGATTGCCCATTCACCCTTTCATCCTCAATCTTCTAGATAGGTATTCTTTAACACCCTCCTAATTAGTCCCTAATTCCATCGGACCATCGTTGGTTTTCTGATTCTTTGTCATCTGCAAGGTATAGAGGCTAGCATTTCCTTATTTCGCAGTTTCTATACCCTCCGCAAGCAAACGGGTTGGTGGTCCTTCACCCCAAGACCCACTAGGATCTTCAAATTGTATCTTCCCACCTCTGTTAAAGGGTGGAAAGATAAGTTTTTCTTTGCCAATGTCGAGGGGGTGAGCGGAAGCTGGGGGACACCAAACACTGACGCCAATAGGGATTCTTCCATCCTTCCGAGGGATCGAATGGCCTTTGGGCAACTTCTAACTGTCGATGTCCCTCGGTGCAATCAGCTTCTGACTGACGAAAACCTCGCCTCACTGGCCTTATTCTATCTAGCGGTAAGCACTTGATTACTCACCTCCTTCCCCTCTTCTGTTCTTTGCATTCATTTTTATTTTTTTTATTTTTTTATTTTTTAACTCCTTTCCTGTTTTTTGATATAGGGATGATGCCATCATTCCGTGAGATCAGGCAAGCCGCTACTAGGAAGAGGAAGGCCAAGGGGAATGGGGCTCCCATCGAGAGGAGGGTTGTCGCCAAGATTCCTAGGAGGACCGACGCCGGAAGGGCCGAAGCCGGTAGAGCTGAGGTCATGGAGCCTTTGCACGGGCACAAGGCGGTGGAAGCCCAAGCCGACAAGCCCGTGAGGAACGACGCAGTATCGGCCGAAGCCAACGGAGAAGTTGGGCAGAACGAGGAGGGAAGAAGCGATTTGCCTTCTCCAGCACCGGCTCCCCCTCCTGTTATTCTGCTCGATACCTCTCCAGAGCGAGTTGTGAAAGCACCGTCGCCCCCGCCCGAAACCATCGAGACGAGCCGGCCCACTCAACTACAAAGCCGACTCCAGCTGCTGTTATATCCCCCAAGGGGGCAACAACCGAGGCACCTCCACCAGCGAAAGTGCTGGGGGTGGTAGAGTCGGAGGCAGAGTCCTCCCACTGGCCCCCATGTCGGCGGAAGCGAAGGGCATTGATCCTTCCTTCCAATCGATTTTGGCGAATTATAGTGCTGGGCCGAGCGAGCACTGAACGAGGCATCCGTGTCCGAGGTGCAAGAGTTCCTCCGTCATCAGGGGAGGGCTACCTTCTTTCGAGAGGCGTCCCACCTCTGGGTGAGTTTTGCTCCACTATCATAGTTTTTTTTTTTTTCTAGACTGTTTTCTTTGTCTAACTTAAACACCCTATCCATGCATTAAATTCTATGATTGCCATGAGGGACATGTGGGCCTTGGGCGATGCTGCTCTCGATCAATCGTTGGAGGAGATGTGAGAACTTTGGGCCAGGGCAGAGAGGGTAGAAATGGCCTTGGAGGATACCCGAGCAGAAACCGCTCGGACGCTTAAGGGCGAAGCGAAGCCCTCCGGCTAAGAGCCGAGAAGGCAGAAGAGGCATTAAAATCGCCCAACGCAAAGCGGCCAATGAGCTAGATAATGCTCAGGTGGCCGAAGAAAAAAAAGGTAGCGGAGGAGAAATTGGTGGTGGCAGAGTCGAAGTGTACATGCTGAAGACCCTATTACACTCCGCCACCATTGAAATAGGGGTGGCCGAAGAGAGGGCCAAGAATGCGGAGGAGATTGCCGCCAGTCCGATGCCAAAATTGCTGATTTGAAGACGGCGACGATCGAAGCTGAGAAGAAAGTCGCCGAGGCCGAGAAGAAGGCTGCGAAGGCCAAGAAAAAGGCTGCAAAAATCGAGCAAAGGTTGCAGAAGCCGAGCAGAGAACCTCCAAGGCGGAGAAAAGAGCTACAGAGGTTATAGAGAACTTCAGGAAGTCTAGCACCTTTAGCAGGGAATTGGTTGAGTCGACAGCTTTTGCATATGAGGGCAGCTTCCAAGACTGCAAGGAAAAAATCAAAAACTCTATGGCCTTGAAGGGATCGAAGGGTTGGAGCCAGATGACGTCCCGGAAGATGACAACTTAGCTCCAGACGATCCCTAGTCTCTTTCACTTT
Source organism: Calamus simplicifolius (assembly GCA_900491605.1). NCBI lineage: Eukaryota > Viridiplantae > Streptophyta > Magnoliopsida > Arecales > Arecaceae > Calamus > Calamus simplicifolius. The sequence continues at coordinate 429,024 of UESW01004540.1, read as the reverse complement.
GACTGTAATGCTTCAAGTCCGATTTAAATCGGCAATTTTGTAAACTTTGGCTATTAATGAATCTTTTGATCCGTAATGTTTATATATTGGTTCATAATTGGGTCTGCTAGTGTGTGAATTAACGCGAACCAAAAACCTATGGCCGAAAAATTACGATACGATTCCCTTTTTGAGGGACATTAGAAAATTAATTAGAGAACTGATGCGGATCAGTCTTGGTTGCAGACACGAGGGTCAAAGCACTTAGAGTAGGACCACGTTTGTGCGGACGCAAAGTCGTTCAGTGCCAACACGAGGTTGGATAAAATGCCGTGTGGAGCGGGGCTTAAGTGCCAGCACGGAGCCGGGCTAAGTGCCGACGCGGAGCCGGGCTTTAAGTGCCGATGCAAGCCGGCGCTTTAAGTGCCGATGCGGAGCCGAGCTTTAGGTGCCGACGCGGAGCCAGGCTTTAAGTGCCGACGTGGAGCCGGGCTTTAGGTGCCGATGCGGAGTCGAGCTTTAAGTGCCGATGCGGAGCCGGGCTTTATTGCCAACACGGAGCCGGGCTTTAGGTGCCGGCAGAGCCAGGCTTTAGGTGCCGATGTGGAGCCAGGCTTTAAGTGCCAACGCGGAGCCGGGCTTTAGTGCCGATGCGGAACCGGGCTTTAAGTGCCGACGCGGAGCCGGGCTTTAGTGCCGATGCGGAGCCGGGCTTTAGTGCCGACGCGGAGCCGGGCTTTAAGTGCCAACGCGGAGCCGGGCTTTAGGTGCCGACGCGGAGCCGGGCTTTAGGTGCCGATGCGGAGCCAGGCTTAAGTGTGGCTTTAGTCGATGCGGAGCCGGGCTTAATTGAGAAGCCAAAATGCTTAAACACTTTCGTTAGTACAAAAGGATGAACGACAATTATAGGCTAATGTTTAAAACAAATATGACAATGGGTTACTGATAATACCGCCTGAGATTATCTGCATTCCAGGTATGAGGGAGGGGTGTCCTGTCTAGTTCTTTGATCCGGTAAGCTCGTGATGAAGTGCCTGGGTGACCCAGTAAGGCCCTTCCCAATTGGGGGATAGCTTGCCTCCCTCCATAGGTTTGGAGACTGCAGCTCGCCTGAGGACCAAATCTCAGAGGAACGTTTGGGATGGACTCGGGTGTTGTAGTACTTTGCAATCCTTTGTCGGTAAGAGGCCATTCTGATTCGTGCTTGATCGCGAAGCTCTTCGACGAGGTCGAGGTTAGCCCTTAGTTGACTGGGATTGTCATCTTCATTGTACGACTGTGTCCGGGGACTAGGGACACCGATCTCCACTGGGATAATGGCTTCTGTTCCGAAGACAAGGCTGAATGGAGTCTCTTCAGTGGGAGCATGGGGCATTGTGTGATAAGCACACAGTACATTTGGGAGCTCTTCTACCCATCTCCCCTTGAAGTTGTCAAAGCGCGTCCTGAGTCCTTGTAAGATTGTATGATTCATCACTTCGGTAGCCCCGTTAGTTTGCGGGTGACCAACAGAAGTGAACCTTTGGTGTATTCCCAGTTCAGCACAAAAGTCTCTGAATGGGTCATTGTCGAACTGGCATCCGTTATCGGTAACGAGCATGTGGGGTGGTCCAAATCGGCAAATAATGAACTTCCAAAAGAAACTCCTCACCTTAGCTTCAGTAATCTTGGCTAGCGCTTCAGCTTCCACCCACTTAGTGAAATGATCGATGGCAACAAGCAAGTACCTCTGTTGGCCAGAAGCAGGAGGGAAAGGTCCCAAGATGTCCATCCCCATTGGGCAAACAGCCACGGAGCTGATAGAGGGCTCAGTCGAGAAGTTGGTTGTCGTTAGATGTTGGCATGCCGCTGGCAACTATCACATTTCCGGACTAGCTCGGCCGCATCCTCCCGCATGGTGGGCCAGTAATAGCCTTGGAGTTGGGCTTTGTAGGCCAGTGCTCTGCCCCCTAAGTGGCTTCCGCAGATACCTTCATGGATCTCATGGAGGATGTAATCGGCATCTATGGAGCCAACACATCTCAAGAGGGGATAGGAGAAGGACCTCCGATACAGCTGCCTGTCGAACATTAGGAACTTGTGTATTCGCCGTTTGAAGATTTTGACTTCAGTGGGGTCGGTTGGTAGGGCTCCAGTAGTAAAGTACTTAGTGTAGGCGTCCATCCAAGAAGGCTCTCGGCGGACTGGCATTGATTCTTTTATTGTGTCAATGCTCGGGGTCTCTAGGCGCTCCATATATGTTCTTCCCAAGGTTCCGTCAGCCAATGTAGCTAGACGAGACAGCGCGTCGGCTCTAGCGTTCTCCTCCCGGGGAATGTAACTGATGCTAAAATGGGTTAAGGGGGAGACCTGTGACTGCACCATACTCAGTAACGTGACATGATGGGATCTCGTGCCTCATATTCCCCCTTTATCTGGCCACAAACTAGCTAAGAATCGGTGAAAACTCTGAGATGCTTTACCCCGAGCTCACAAGCTAGCCGTATTCCGAATAGTAGGGCTTCGTACTCGGCTTGGTTGTTGGTAGCTGGAAAAGGAAACGGAGGGCGTACTCCGTCACCACTCCATCGGGACTGGCTAGAATGAGGACAACCCCACTTCCCTGAGAGTTTGACACCCCATTCACATGAAGGAGCCAGTCCCTCCCTTCTTCCTTGATTTCATCATCCGAAGGGCTTGCACGGGTTTCTTCCCTTTGTTCTTTTGTTCAGGAGCCTTCAACCAAGAAGTCCGCTAAGACTTGGGACTTCATAGCTGTCCTGGGCCAGAATAGATCAAATTCTCCCAACTTGACTGTCCACTTTGCCAGCCGACCAGAAGTATCAGGATGGGACATGACCGCCTTGAGCAGCTAGTCGGTGACCACCACGATCGAGTGAGCTTGGAAATAGGGCATGAGGCATTGGGTGGAAACGATCAGTGCAAAGATGACCTTTTCGACTTTCGAGTACCTTATCTCCGCATCATGCAGCACCTTGCTGGTGTAATACACTGGCTTTTGCGTCCCATCGGCATCCATGCGCACCAGCATGGAACTAACCGCTTCGGGGGAAGCCGCGAGGTACAAGAAGAGTTCTTCTCCACTCCTTGGCTTGGACAGCGGTGGTGGGGCGGATAGGAATTCTTTTAATCCTTTGAACCTCCTGATACTCCCTGGTCCACTCGAAACCATTGACTCGGCATAGTGCCTTGAAGAAAGGTAAACACCTCTCCGCATACTTGGACAGGAAACGGTTCAGGGCCGCTACCCTTCCGGCCAAACGTTGCACTTCCTTCTTATTGGAGGGAGATTTCATGTCCAAGATGGCTCGAACTTTATTGGGATTCGCCTCTATTCCTCGTTGGATCACCATGAAACCCAAGAATTTGCCGGCCATCACCCCAAAGGCACACTTACGGGGGTTCGCATCATCATATACCGGCGGAGGTTATCGAAAGTCTCCGTCAGATCGGCGATATGGCTGGTGGCGTGAATGCTCTTTGTCAGCATGTCATCTACGTATACCTCCATATTGCTTCTGATCTGGCTCTCGATGACTTTGTTCATCAGCCTCTGGTAGGTGGCTCCGGTGTTCTTTAGTCCGAACGGCATCACCTTGTAGCAGTAGATTCCCTTTTCAGTTATGAAGGAGGTAGCCTCCTCGTCTGCGGGTTCCATCCTGATTTGGTTGTACCCAGAGAAGCGTCCATGAAACTAAGTGTTCATGGCCAGATGTGGCGCCTACCAGTTGATCGATTCAGGGCAGAGGGAAGCTGTCCTACGGGCGCTTTGTTAAGATCGGTGAAGTCTACACACGTCCTCCAACTCCCGTTGGCCTTGCGGACATCACGACGTTGGCCAACCAATCAGGGTATCGAACTTCCCGAATGTGGCCTGCAGCTTTTAGTTTACGAACTTCCTCATCGACAGCCTTCTATCTATCCAGAGCAAAACTCCTCTTCTTCTATCGGACAGGTTGGCATTATGGCTTGAGGTTGAGTTGGTGAGAGATTATCTCCTCGGGATGCCTGGCATATCAGACGATGACCATGCGAAGACGTCGGAGTTGGCGCGCAAGAAAGCAAGGAGCTGATTGCGGGCCTCCTCTTGAAGCAATGCCCCGACTTGGATGGTCTTCGCGGGGTCGACTCCAAGGAAAAGTCAGGAGGTGCTCGGCCGGCTCCCCTCTCGGGGGTCAGTCAGTTTAGGTGCAGTCGCCGATGCGGTCTCCTGCGGACTGGGGGCTAGGTGGTAGCAGAGTGGCAACGGGTTTTGCTCTCTCCTCATTTCTCCTATTCCTTCATTGATGGGGAACTTCACAAGTAGCCTTTTGGTGGAGATGACAGCATCCAACAGGTTTAAGCCAAGTCCTCCAAAATAGCATTGTACGCCAAGGGGACCCGCACCACCAAGAAGTTCATAAGAATCATGCTCTGGCGTGGTGGGGTTCCGGTTGTGACTGGGAGAGTGTTGACCCAATTATTAATTTTGATGATAAACAAAACTATTTGAGTATAACTCATGAAATTACTAATGATTTTAATTAAATGTTTTGGTTTATAACTTGTTTAAATGATCAAAATCTCGAGAGAAATCAAGTTCGGAGCTCAATTCCAATGTCAAGGTAAGATTGCAGACATTAGAGTCGACACCTAGAATCACAGAGTCGACTCTGGAAAACGGCACGGACTAGAGTCGACACCTGGAACCTGTAGAGTCGACTCCAACAGAAAAATAGAAAGATGGTTTTTCGGGTCTCAAATTAGAGTCGACCCCAAAAAGTTAGAGTCGACTCCAGAAGCAAAATATGTCGACTCCATAAAAGTTAGAGTAGACTCCAAATCGGGCTATTTGGGGATTTCAAGTTAGAGTCGACCCCAGGAAAGTCAGAGCCGACTCAGATTGTCAGAATCGACTTTCAGATGTGTCAGATTGTCTCTAAACCTACTTTTTACTTTAAATCTCAACGGCTATTACCTTATTTGTTCTAACTTTTCTTCCACTTTGATTCTAAGGATAGTTTTCATCTATTCTTAGTATTGGAAGGAACTATAAAAGGATGATGAATATGACCATTTAAAAAGAAAGAAAAACAAGAAAAATATAGAAGAAAAAGAAGAGAAAAATCCGAGAGAAAATCAGAGGGAAAAATAAAAGGAAAAATCGTATTGATTCCCTGAAAGAAAAGAGAGAAATTCCAAATCTTCACACTTTCATTTTGAGGAGATTTTCAAGTTTGAAGAAGCAAACGAACAAGCCCTAGTTCCTGTTCTTCAACTGTTCTTCCGAGCTTCAAAAATACTCAAGGAAGATCCATTCAAAAGCAAGGAAGAGGAGAAGAATCAAGCCATAGAAATCTGCAAATCAGGCTTTTATTTCTATCTCTTTGTTTGATTAGTTAACTTGTCTTATTTGCTCATTTAAGGAGCAATTATTGTATCAAACATTCTTATTCTTCTTGTGAACTGAGTCAATCAGGTGATTGAATCAGTTGAGGCAGTTTGCCTTGTGCAAGCAGTTGCTTGTATGTAAGGTTTTGTGCTGGTGAACCTTGGAAAACTAGCTGGTTTGTTGTGCACCCGAAAAACAACAAGTTTGAGTTGTGATCATGTAAAACAACTCTGTATAATCAAGGTTGATTATAGTGTGGACCCAAGAGGTACTTGGGAGTGGACGTAGGTGTAGGTACACCGAACCACTATAAAATTTCAGTGTTTGTCGTGCTTGTCTCTTTGTCTCTTCCTCTTCATCTTCTCCTTGCATATTTTGTGTAACTATTGCATATCTGTGATTTATTTTAAGTTGGAGGTTTTACTTCAAAAGTGTTTAAAATTTTAAAAAAGACCCAATTCACCCCCCCCCCCCCCCCTCTTGGGTTGCTATCTGGGATAACATTTGGTATCAGAGCTAGTGCTCATTCTTCCTTGATCTAACAATCAAGAGTTATCCAAATAGTAGCTCAAGTTGGCTCAACCTTTTCTGAAGGACAATCTACAAATGTCCTCCTTTATTTAATGGTTCTAATTATTCTTATTGGAAAGCTAGAATGAAAATCTTCATTCAAGCACTTGACTATGATCTATGGAGTATTATAGTCAATGGACCTCACAAACCCACTACAAGACTTAATGGCATAGAAATTCCTAAACCGAAAACGGAATGGGATGAACATGATAAGAAATTGGCACAACTAAATGCCAAGGCTATGAATGTTTTGTACTGTTCTTTAGATGTAAATGAATTTAATCGTATATCTGTTTGCATGTCTGCTAAAAAAATTTGGGATAAATTAGAGGTTACCCATGAGGGAACCAATCAGGTAAAGGAATCCAAGATTAACATGCTTGTTCATAAATATGAATTGTTTAAAATGGATGCATGTGAATCTATTTCTGATATGTTTACAAGATTTATGGACATTGTTAATGGTTTAAAAAGTCTTGGTAAATCTTATGATAACTCTGATCTTGTGAGAAAGGTGTTACGTTCTTTGCCTAGGACATGGGAAGCTAAAGTCACTGCAATTCAAGAGGTAAAAGATCTGAGCACTTTACCTCTAGAAGAACTTTTGGGATCCTTGATGACTCATGAGCTTTAAGTCAAGCAACATGTTAATGAGGATGAGTCAAAGAAGAAAAGGACTATGCTCTCAAAATTTCAGAATGTAAGGAAGAATCTGATGAATCTGAAGATGACAGTGATGATGGACATGGCACTCATCACAAGGAAATTCAAGAGATTCATGAAGAAGAAGAAATTTGAAAAGAAAAAGCCCTTTGTTAGGAAAGATGAGGACAAAGGAAAAGAAAAGAAAATAATTTGCTTTGAATGCAAGAAACCGGGACATTTCAAATCTGAATGTCTCAACTCAAAAGAAGGCTATGATGGCTACCTGGAGTGATTCGAAAAACTCAAGTTCCGAAGAAGATGAAAAGAAAGAAATAGCCAATCTTTGCTTCATGGCGGACAATGATGAGGTGAGTCCAAGTTTCCTAGATGATTTTATATTTGAAGAATTGCATAGTGCTTTTTATGAATTAATTGATGATTATGCAAATCTGAACTCAAAAAATAAAGATTTGAAGAATCAAATGCAAAATCTATCTTTAGAAAATGAAAAGCATATTATAGAAAATAAATTTTAAAGAAAGAAAATAAAAATTTGAAAAATGAAGTTGATAGCTTAAACCCATTGTTGACAAATTTACCTTAAGCTCTATCAAAATAAATATGATTTTGGATAATCAAAAGGTTGTTTTTGATAAAGCCGGATTATGATATAATCCACTTAAAAAGCAAAAATCTTTGAAAAATATTTTTGTACATGCTGAAAAATCATCAAATATTACTTGTTTTAAATGTGGAAACAAAGGACATAAATCATATATGTGTAAAACTCCACATGATAAAAGAAAGATGATTTGGGTTCCTAAAGGAACAGTATTTATTGCTTCTAACCATGAAGGACCCAAGAAAGCTTGGGTACCTAAAATTAAGAGATGAATATTTTGCAGGAGTGTCTTGCAGCCATTGGACTGAAAAGAAAATGGTATCTTGATAGTGGTTGCTCAAGACATATGACGGGTGACAAAGATCAATTCATCACCCTTGAGACGAAAAAAGGTGGAGTAGTTACTTTTGGTGATAATGGTCAAGGCCATATCATGGGCATTGGTAAGATTCAAATTACTCCATCTATCTATGTTGATAATGTATTATATGTTAATGGATTAAAGCATAATTAGATTAGTATTAGCCAGCTGTGTGATAAAGGTTTCAAAGTTTCTTTTGAAGCTTCTATTTGCACTGTCACTAATCCCATTGATAGTAGCATTAGTCTTGTTGGAAAACGTTATGACAATGTATACTTAATTGACTTGAATAACCTATCCTCAAGTAATCATTGCTTAGTTGCTGATAATGCTAAGATGAATGAGATTGGATGGCTATGACGTCGTAGACTAGGTCATGCTAGCACACACTTAATTTCAAAATTGCTGAAAATGGATTTAGTTAAAGGTATTCCTAGCTTAGATTTTGAAAATAATCGAATCTGTGATGCATGTCAATTTGGTAAACAAACAAGAAGTTCTTTCAAATCTAAGAATGTTGTTTCAACTACTAGGCCCCTAGAGCTACTGCACATGGACCTCTTTGGACCTACTAGAACCACTAGTCTAGGAGGAAAGAAGTATATGGTCTTGTAATAGTAGATGATTACTCTAGATTCCCTTGGGTAATATTTTTGGCTCATAAAGATGAGACTTTCTCAATATTCCTGAAATTTTTCAAGAAAGTCACAAATGAGAAAAATACTACCATAGTGTCTTAAGAAGTGATCACGGAACTGAATTTGAAAATCACTTATTTGAAAAATTCTATTTTGAAAAAGGCATACATCATAATTTTTCTGCACCTAAAACACCTCAGCAAAATAGAGTTATAGAGAGGAAAAATTGACTCTAGAAGACATGGTCGTACCATGCTATGTGAAAGCAAACTCCCTAAATACTTTTGGGCGGAAGCTATTAACAGCATGTTACATCCTAAATAGAGCCCTAATTAGACCTATCCTTAAGAAAACACCCTATGAACTATGGCATGATAGGAAACCCAACTTAGGCTACTTTCATGCATTTGGTTGTAGATGCTTCATCCATAACAATGGTAAAGATAATCTTGAAAAGTTTGACGCTAAAAATGAAGGCATTTTCTTAGGATATTCAACATCTAGTAAAGCTTATAGAGTATTCAATAAGAAGAGTCTGGTTGTAGAATAATCGATTCATGTAGTCTTTGATGAATCTTTAGCATCAAGTTCGGAAAAGATTGATGATGAGGAAGATACAAGTTTACTTGAAAAAGGTATTGAAAAATTAGATGTATCTTCAGATCATGATCAAGAAACTAAAGAAGAGGATTTACCTTTGGCTGATGTTATTGATACTGCTCATAATGATATAGATCTGCCTAGAGATTGGAGATATGCTCATGATCATCCAAGGGATTTGATCATAGGTGATCCATCTCAAGGATAAGAACTAGATCATCATGAGAAATATTAATAATCATCTTGTTTGTATCTCAAATAGAACCTGAAACCATAGAAGAAGCTGAAAAAGATAGCAATTGGATGTTAGCTATGCAAGAAGAGTTAAACCAATTCACTAGGAATAAGGTATGGACCCTAGTAGACAGACCTAAAGATCACCCTATAATAGGAACTAAATGGGTTTTTAGAAATAAATTAGACAAAATGGCATAGTCATTAGGAATAAAGCTAGGCTAGTTGCAAAAGGATATAATCAGGAAGAAGGAATAGATTTTGATGAAACTTTTGCTCCTGTAGCTAGATTAGAAGCTATTAGACTATTGCTTGCATTTGCATGTCATATGAATTTCAACTTATTTCAAATGGATGTTAAAAGTGCGTTTTTAAATGGTTTTATAAATGAGGAAGTTTATGTTGAACAACCTCCTGGTTTTGAAGATCATGAATTTTCAAACCATGTTTTTAAATTACATAAAGCACTTTATGGTTTAAAACAAGCACCTAGAGCTTGGTATGATAGATTAAGTAAATTTTTGATTGAAAATGAATTTACAAGAGGAAATGTTGACAAAACCTTATTTTTAAAAAGAAAAGAAAGATTTATTGGTTGTACATATTTACGTTGATGATATTGTCTTTGGTGCTACTAACAATCGTCTTTGCCAAGAATTCGCTAAGTTAATGCAGGGAGAATTCGAGATGAGCATGATGGGAGAACTTAACTTCTTCCTTGGACTTCAAATTAGACAAGAAAAAGCTGGAATCTTCATTAACCAAGCAAAGTACACAAAGGAAATACTTAAGAAGTTTGATATGGAATCTGCTAAACCTCTTGGCACGCTGATGAGTCCTTCATGCAAGCTGGACAAAGATGAAGATGGTAAGAAAATAGATCAAAAATATTACTGAGGTATGATCGGATCTCTACTTTACTTAACTGCAAGTAGACCTGATATCATGTTTGCTGTTTGTTTATGTGCAAGATATCAATCTGAACCTAAAGAATCACATTTTATTGCTGTTAAAAGAATCTTTAGATATCTAAATGGAACTAAAAATGTAGGAATATGGTATTCTAGAGACTCAACACTTAATTTGATTGCTTATTCTGACTCTGATTATGCTGGATGTAAATTAGATAGAAAAAGTACAAGTGGTGCATGCCAATTTTTAGGAGGTAACTTAATCTCTTGTTTAGCAAGAAGCAAAATTCGGTTGCATTATCCACTACTGAGGCAGAGTATGTTGCGGCTGGAAGCTGCTGTGCTCAAATCCTTTGGATTAAGCGATAACTTGAAGATTATGGCATCACACTTGATAAAATTCCTATTAGATGTGATAATACTAGTGCAATCAATCTAACTAAGAATCCAATTCAACATTCAAGAACTAAACACATAGAAATTAGACATCACTTTATTAGAGAACATGTAGCTAATAATGATATTTGTCTTGATTATGTGAACACTAATGATCAATTAGCTGACATTTTTACCAAACCTTTAAGTGAGAGAGATTTTGTTATCTTAGAGGAGAATTAGGAGTTTGTGATCCTTTTGATTGATTTTCTGAAACTCTCAAGGTCAACTATCTAAATTTCGGTAGATTTCTTGAAAATCTTCTACACCTTATAAGGAAATTTATCTAGAAGTTTGATTCATTGATTCCCCAATTATTAAGGAGAATTTATCTAGATTTTGATGATGAATTTAATTAGTTTTAGATCCTTGAAATTAATTTTTTTTACTGAAACTATTGTGGAGTCGACACCTTCAATTTTGGAGTCGACACCTTTTTCTTTAGAATTTTCTGTCTGCTCATTAGAGCCAACTCCGGCTTCTGCAGAGCTGACTCTAATTCGAGCACCGACTGATTTTTTGTTCGGAGCCGACACCTCACTTTGCGGGAGTCGACTCTAAGTGAAAAATCGTCACTTTATTAGGGCAGAGTCGACACCTCAAACGACCCTATGCTTTTTCAATCCCTTCAAATCCCTCTCCAAAACTTTCCAAACTTTTTTAAACTCTTCAAAATCCTTGATTCCAACTTCCATTGATCTCTAATGGCTCCCAAAAGGAGGATCCATGTTTGTCGCGGCCGTTCCCACGGAAGACATTCCATTTGAAGAACCGAGAAGGAATCTTCTTCCAGTTCTTCGTCCTCTTCTTCCACTCGGAAGCTTCTCCATCATCCTCCCGTTGACTTGTTGGCTGAAAAGGTTATCACTACAGGAAGGAAGGTAGATTTTAACCTATTTGAATCGGAAGGTTTTTCAATAGGGAGACAAATAAAAGAGATGGGTTGGGAAAAGATTTGCTCACTAGATGTTCGACCTACCCTGCCCTCGTGAAGGAATTCTACAGTGATTTATGTAGAGGGGAAGGAGGTCTTGTGAGTTTTGTGCGTAGAACCAAAGTGGTAATCACTACAGAGTCGCTAGAAAATTTTGGAGATGCCCACTGTTGGTTTGACTGCATGTCAGTATGATGACAGAGGTGGAGCCCTGTCAAGGATGCTTGGAAGAGAAGTTTCTGAATTTGAGGAGGTAATGGCAAATCAACTCAACCTGGAACTTTATTACTTCATAATATTTGTGGGAGAATCCTATTTCCTAAGATTGAAAGATTTGAGTATGTCTCGGAGCGAGACATTCTTATGATGGACTGTATCATCACTGGTCAACCAGTAAATTTGGCCAGAATGATGATTGTTATATGGCAGAGGCAGCTACAAAGAAAAGATCTACACTGCCATATGGTATGGTTCTTACACTAGTATTCAGAAGCCATGGAGTGAAGATAATAGAGAATGAACTGCAAAGGAATCTCAGATATACTGACTATTAACATCTCCACTATTCATAGAATGGGATTCGGAAAGTAAATGGCCAGTGGCAAAGGAAAGAACAAGAAGCCAGAACTGAGGAGGCTAGAGATGAGGATGTCCCTGACCATCTACTGCTGGACCATCAGTTGCAGACCATCTGGTGCTGGACCGAGCACTTCTTCACCCCCTCAGGTGGCGTCAGATTTGTTGGCTGAGTCATCAGGTTTTTCAGAGAGGTAGCTTGATCAGCTCAGGGCCTTATTGACTGAGCATAATTCAGAGATGAGAAATGAGATGAGACTACTCTCTACTAAACTTGACATGATTGCATCTATATTGGATAGATCTGTGGATACCCTATCATCTGAGCTTCACAAGATTTTTGAAAGGCTGGAAGGGATCGCAGATGGATCTAGAGCTATATTGATGCTACTGGACAATTAAGAAGAGATATAGATTTTGCTATTACACAGATTGAGGATTATCTTGAAGGCTTCAAGAAATCACAGAAAGATGAAATTATGGAGTTAATAGGTCATCTGAAGAGAATTGTCTACAAATATACTTGATTGACCTTCTGCTTTCTATTTTGATATCTATCCAAGCCAACTCAAGTCAAATCCCAATCAGCTTTTATGTTCATGTCCAATCAAACTTAGCTTTTATACTATGTTGATAGCTTGTACTTAGGATGTTTACTCTTTTATATCTTGGTAATTGATGTAATGAAATGTTTTAATGTAATGGAAAAATGTTTGAATGTTTGATACAATGATGGTTGCAATGAATGAAAGTCTTAGAATATTTGCTCTTCTCTTTAATTATTCAGAATCTGAATATCACCTTAAAATTCTTTATACAATTGTGTTTCACCTTTTTGTTGACAACAAAAAAGGGGGAGAAAAGAAGAATTGTATATGCATAAAGAAAGGGGGAGTTAGAAGTTATTTTATGCAGGGGGAGCATAATCGTTATTTGATACAGTTTATGTTTCAATTTTGCTTACTTTGAACTGTGGCTTATATCTTAAATTGAACAAATTTAAAATTTTGATAAGGTTTACAATGTTTATGAATTACAATGCATATACTCAAAGTTTTTGTCATCATCAAAAAGGAAGAGATTGTTGACCCAATTATTAATTTTGATGATAAACAAAACTATTTGAGTATAACTCATGAAATTACTAATGATTTTGATTAAATGTTTCAGTTTATAACTTGTTTAAATGATCAAAATCTCGAGAGAAATCAAGTTCGGAGCTCAATTCCAATGTCAAGGTAAGATTGCAGACATTAGAGTCGACACCTAGAATCACAGAGTCGACTCCGAAAAACGGCACGGACTAGAGTCGACACCTGGAACCTGTAGAGTCGACTCCAGAAAAATAGAAAGATGGTTTTTGGGTCTCAAATTAGAGTCGACCCCAGAAAAGTTAGAGTCGACTCCAGAAGCAAAATGTGTCGACTCCATAAAAGTTAGAGCAGACTCCAAATCGGGCTGTTTGGGGATTTCAAGTTAGAGTCGACCCCATGAAAGTCAGAGCCGACTCCAGATTGTCAGAATCGACTTTCAGATGTGTCAGATCGTCTCTAAACCTACTTTTTACTTTAAATCTCAATGGCTATTACCTTATTTGTTCCTAACTTTTCTTCCACTTTGATTCTAACGGATAGTTTTCATCTATTCTTAGTATTGGAAGGAACTATAAAGGATGATGAATATGACCGTTTAAAAAGAAAAAACAAGAAAAATATAGAAGAAAAAGAAGAGAAAAATCCGAGAGAAAATCAGAGGAAAAATAAAAGGAAAAATCGTATTGATTCCCTGAAAGAAAAGAGAGAAATTCCAAATCTTCACACTTTCATTTTGAGGAGATTTCCAAGTTTGAAGAAGCAAACGAGCAAGCCCTAGTTCCTGTTCTTCAACTGTTCTTCCGAGCTTCAAGAGAATACTCAAGGAATATCCATTCAAAAGCAAGGAAGAGGAGAAGAATCAAGCCATAGAAATCTGCAAATCAGGCTTTTATTTCTATCTCTTTGTTTGATTAGTCAACTTGTCTTATTTGCTCATTTAAGGAGCAGTTATTGTATCAAACATTCTTATTCTTCTTGTGAACCGAGTCAATCAGGTGATTGAATCAGTTGAGGCAGTTTGCCTTGTGCAAGCGTTGCTTGTGTGTAAGGTTTTGTGCTGGTGAACCTTGGAAACCAGCTGGGTTCGTTGTGCACCCGGAAAAAAACAAGTTTGAGTTGTGATCTTGTAAAACAACTCTGCTGTAATCAAGGTTGATTATAGTGTGGACCCAAGAGGTACTTGGGAGTGGACGTAGGTATAGGTACACCGAACCACTATAAAATTTTAGTGTTTACCGTGCTTGTCTCTTTATCTCTTCCTCTTCATCTTTTCCTTGAATATTCTGTCTTAACTATTGCATATCTGTATTTATTTTAAGTTGAAGGTTTTACTTCAAAAATGTTTAAAATTTTAAAAAAGACCCAATTCACCCCCCCCCCTCTTGGGTCTATATGGGACAACAAAGAGTGATTTCCCCTTCGACCCGACTGAATCCCCGATGAAGCCCATTAGCGTAGTGGTTATAGGTAAAAGAGAACTTGCAGGCAAACTCATTCTAACACAAGCGTCGTAACTTAAAATATTCACTGAGCTTCCACTATCAACCAAAATCCGCTTTATAGGATGTTTGGCGATCGTCATAGAGAGGACGACGCCATCATCATTTTTATTCACTACCCCCTCTAGGTCTTTTTTGAAAAAAGGAATTACATGATTGTCATCTTCCTCTCACTGTCTTTTGGAACCGCTGCCTGCCCCCCAGGAGATCATGGCCACCATCTTCTCTATTGGGGCGTTGTCCAAGGCAATCTGCTATGTGGGAGGTGCTGACGACCCGCAGTTGTAGGGTTCCTCCGGCGGATGAACTTGCTCAGATGGCCTTGCTGGACAAGCTCCTCGATAGCTTTTTTTCAGTTGGCGGCAATCTTCAATGTCGTGGCTATAGTCTCTGTGATATCGACAATAGACTTCTTTGCTGCGGGGGACCCCTGACTTCATTGGAGGTGGACACCGAAAGTAAGGCTCTTCCTCGATCTCTAACAAGATGTGAGATATCAGAACGAGGAGGGGTGTAAAATGCTCCTTGGGAACTAGTGTTTGGGGCTGGCTATCCGCGACGAGACGGCTCAGGCTTTCTGGACCGTCCTCCAGCGGGTTCTACGGGTGCTGACTTCTTGCTGGAACTTTTGTCGGCCTCCCTCTGAAAGAATTTGCTTTGTCGGCGCGAATGTACTTATGTGCTCGGCTTAGCAGCTCGGCGTAGGAGCCGGGGGGCTTTTTATCTAGAGAATACGCAAATCTGGATGGGCGGAGTCCTCGCTTCAGCGTGAGAGTGGCTACAGAATCTTTCAAGTTATAGACCTCGAGCACGACCTCCTTGAACCGAGCCATGAAATCATTCAGAGTTTCCCCGCTCCTTTATTGGACAGCGAACAAGCTATCGGCGACTCGAGGAATCTTCCGGCATGCATCGAAGTGGGCCAGGAAAGATCGCTCGAGTTGCTTGAACGAGTTGATGCTGCGTGGTGGCAGACGAGAGTACCATGCACGCGCTGCCTTCCGAAGTGTGGCTAGAAAGACAACACACAGGAGAGGGTCCATCCCCTCTGGACCTGCATGAGGACCTTGTAACTCTCTAAGTGGTCTAGGGGGTCCATCGTACCATCATACGGGTCCAGCTAAGGGAGACAAAACTGAGGTGGGACCGGCTCCTCCATGATGCGATGCGATAGAGGTGGACGGCGGTTGTAGTCCACTCCGTTTGGGTTGGCGATCCGGCGACTGAGTTCCTCCAATCGTTGATGATACTCATCGAATCGTTGCTTGGCCCGACGAGCGGCCTTCTTGCTCAAGTCTCCTTTAGAAGAGTCAGGAAGAGGATGGAGAGGCCCCTGGTGTATTGGGTGCAAATCGTCATGGCTCCTTCTCACTGTGTCGCCTGCGAGAACGATCGGAATGACGGAAAAGGGACCGTCGTCGTTTCGATTTCCCGGCAGCGAGACCTTGGGGACGAGTGGTGGGAGGCCTCAGGAGGGGTTCTTCCCTGATGAGGTTGAATGGTTTCATGGCCTTCCTCGTGGGGCAGAGGGGGCTGAGACGGCAGTCCAGTACGGCAGCGAAGCAATGCTCCTACAGTCCCCGTACCACCATCATCAGATCCTGCACTTGATGGGCCAGGGAATCTAGCTGATCGAACTGGCTAACCTGCGGTGGCAGGTGGAATATGGAGGTTGTCCTCCGATTGTTTAGCCTGCGGGATACGCTCCACAGCCTGATTGGTAGAAGCTTCCTGAGCTGCATGGTTACCATCGTCTCCCTTGCAGGGGTCGCAGATACGTTGAACAAACGTTCACCTGCCCCTCCTTCCTGGCGCGCCAATCTGTTGCTGCCAAACCACTTGCAATGACCGTCGGGTAAGCTGGGATCTCCGTAGGCCTTCTAGAGTACAGAAAGGTCACCGTCTTCCTCCATGAGCTTGCAAAAAGTTCCGGACCGGTGGTTCCAGTGGGGACCCTCCGATGCCCAAGTCAGTGGGTTATAGAATAGGAAAGTTGTATATCAGTAGAGTTCGAAAGAGAAGAGTCCCCTCGCATTGAGCTCGGGTCTCTTCTTTTACCTCTCTGGGGAGCCACGTTCTTCTGAACGGCAAGTGGGTGAGCCGTTACTGAATGGGCACCGTGTATGCCGAGCACTAGTACCTGCCCGTGATTTCAGCGAGCGAGATATGCGGTAATAGATGTCTCGAATCTCGGGGTCCATTACTTGAAGTGGGTTTCAGTGTATTTTGGAAAGTATAGCACCAAGTTATGGTTAGAGCCAGACCAAAGCCGTAGGCCGGAGCCAAAGGTCGGAGCTGGAGGCCGAAGCAGATGCTGTAGGCCGAAGCCAAAGGCCGGCGCTGAAGGCCGGAGCAGACGCTGTAGGCCGAAGCCAAAGGCCAGAGCCGACACTGGAGGCCGAGCCAAAGGCCGAGCCGACGCTGGAGGCCGGAGCCAAAGCTGGAGGCCGGAGCCGACGCTGGAGGCCGAGGCTGGGGCCGATGATGGAGGTCGTAGCCAAGGGCGGAGATAGGAATTTCAACATCCCGAAAATGAGTTATCACATCATTGATTCTGAAAATTGCGTAGAATGTTATGACGCCGCCCAGAGGAGATGATCAGCTAAAAAGTAACATTTTGATTTGCCATAGTAGCGAAGCATGTGAGCGGTAAATAGAAATTTTTACCTTTTTAAATTTATTATGGTTGAAGTGAACTTCATATGCATATTTCTTCTAAATCAAAATGAACCTTTGCCCTCAATAGTGAATAATACAATTGGCACATTATTATAAATATTTTTTTAAATATGCATAGCATCTAAATTATGACATAATAAAGAGTCTCATACAATAAGGAGAAAAAGATGCTTCACTTCTTCCAACTACATCTCTTTTCTTTTTATGCCAATCATGCTAGAAGAGTACTTTCCAAATGCAAATTCAAATTCATATACTATAATTGCTCTAATACTTTTCCCTAGTTAGTGGAGAAGATGTATTAGCAAATTCAAAAGTATCATCAAAAGTATGTTTATGTCACCGGATACGTACTGTGATCAATTAGCAAGAGCCACCGAATCTTGAGATCAATTAGCAAGAATCAGCAATAACCCAAGCAATAGAACTTATGACCATCTGATACATGGTGGGAGTAAGTGTCCTTTGACCGCTAGGTTAAGCATATTGACTTCTAGTGCTCTAAACAAACAATATAACATAACTAGGAAAGTCATTAATAGTTCACAGTAATAGTGCATACATTTAAAAATTCTATTTGTGCAAAGCATCATATGTAACATGCCAAAATCTTATGATTCCCTTATGTGATCTATAAAAAGTAGAGATATATATTGATGTTAGTTGAGATGGCCCATCAATAGGCAATGATAGCATAAAGTAAAGCTATTTAATACAAAGCCATGACAGTAAGTTACAGGGTATCAAACCAACCAAGAGTCATTTTTTAAATCGGTGCCAAAATAAATTGATGCCTTTTGGTATTGATTTTAAAAAAAAAAAAAATGAAAATGAACTTTATTGCAAAACGGATGTTAAAGTAGAAAACATCATTTTTTACTTTTCACTTTTTCACCCTCGCTGCACCACGGCTTTCGCTGACGTAGAAGAAAGGCCGATTAGAAATAGCCACTTAAATTGGTACAGAAATCATTAGCAATTTCCTTTGGACGAAGCAAATTACTTACGCTGTCATTAATAAGAGAAGAATATGGTTAAGTGCCACATGATAAAAATAGAATAGAGATGAGAGGAGTAATTAATAAGAAAAGAAAAGATGAAAACTTACAGTGTAAGAGAAGAAGAGATAACGGTTCAAATGCCATACATTTGAAATTTAAAAAATAATAAATATATATTATTTATCTAATTTTTATTTTTAATTTAGAATAATAATTCTAAATTTTAAATTTAATAATATGAAATTAAATAATATATTTTTATTTAATTTATTGCTATTTTGAATTAAATAATATCTATGCCGTTTCAAATAAAAGAGGAGAGAAACGGTTTATGAAGTGATTGGAAACTTGAACGTGATACTTCATGGCGTATTTAGAGCCAAGTTAATTAATTAAAGATGATAAAAGAGTGATTTGAAATTGATTTGAAAACTATATATATATTATTTAATTCAAAATAAATATATATTATTCTAATTTTTAAATTTAATAATATGAAATTAAATAATATATTTTTATTTATATTATTATATTTGAATTAAAGTTTCAAGGAGAAGAAAATGGTATGATTGACGAGCATTTGAAATTGGAACGCGATCCCTTAGGGCGTACGTAGAGCCAGGTCAATTAATTAAAGACGATAAAAAATAATTTTAAATTCAAAGATTTAAAACTGTATAGATATTATTTAATTCAAAATAATAATAAGATAAATAAAAATATATTATTTAATTTCATATTATTAAATTTAAAATTTAGAATTATTATTCTAAATTAAAAATAAAAAAGATAAATTCGTGAACATGACCGTTTCTCTCCACTTGAATAATACCGTTTCATCTCTTCTCTCTTATTAATTACACCATAAATTTTCATATCTTTTCTTCTTATTAATTACTCCTCTCATTTTTTTTTTTTTTACACGTGGCACTTGAACCATACCGTTATCTCTTCTCCTCTTATTACGCTATTAATGGCAGCGTAAGGAATTTGCTTCTTCAAAAGGAAATGCCACTTGGAATCCAAGCGGCGATTTCATGAGAGCCACTTCAAGCCACAAAGGGTGAAAAGATGGAAGTGGAAACCGTCATTTGAAACGGCGTTTTCCACTTTAATACCCGTTTTGCAATAAGGTTTATTTCCATCCCTTTTTTCTAAAACCAATGCCAAAAGGTAGCGGTTTTAAAAATAACTTTTGGTACCGATTTAAAAAACGAGTCTATCAAACCAACCAGTCATGTGCTACAATATCTAAATAAGGCTCTAAAGAAAAAGACCAATTCAAGTAGTCAAACATCTTCTAAGCTAGATAGTCGGCAGGTGTGCATCCTTCCTCATGCTATATCGTGAGCAAAGTTGTTATCGATAATATTGTAAATTACCTCCAAAATCCCGGTTTCAAAGGAAAGTAGCGTAAAGCATTTGTTGGTATTTTCTTTTCATTTTCTAATGAAGTCATTTTATCTTCGTCCAAGAACTTCTCAACTATTATCCATCTAGATGCACCACATATGTCACATGATATATTGCATTAATGGACCAATATAACATACGGTCATTGGGGCATGCATCAATTTTTTTGGCACCCTAATTCCATATCTCCAAATATCTTCTTTGCTTCATAAAGTCTCTTAGCAATGCGTCACCATTCGGGAGTGCCTTATTTAGTTATTGGAGCAGCAATGTGAATAAATTAATCATCCAACCATTACTAGACTTGAAAGTTATTGAACTATGAAAGGCAACTTTATGAACTTTTTACAGCTTAGGTACAACTCACATTCAGCCTCTTCAATAATCTTATAAAACTTAATGGCTTGCTCCTCTATATGTTTATTAACAAGATCTTCTACGTCATCATCTAATTTTAACATTATAAATGCACCTTGCAACATCTTATGCATCATATCAAGATTTGGTTCATATTGCGCATGAGAATCAAAAGAAAATGTAGTAGAAGATGTAGGTTCTACATATCGATGTAACCAAGTAATTACATGCTAAACATCGTAAACATCTTCTCAATCCATCCACAAGCTACTACTGCAATACTTACATGGAGATAGAAATCTTATTCTCATGGGCCGCATTGGCAAATGCAAAGTTGAAGAATCAAGTGATAGCTTCCAAGTATACCTTACTTGCCTTACAGCATGTGAGAGTTATCATCTACGAAAATTGAGACAAAAGCATAAAAATATGGTGAATGATATGTGCATGGTAAGTAGAGCTTTGATTACTTGGACGATGAAGCTAGTTTTTATCCATAAGAGAGCTATACAAGTGCTCAAAGAAGTCCAGTGCAATGGGACATCTAAAGAAGTTGCGTGCCGACTGGTGCTCACAGGTAACGACGCTTTAAGATTCGTTCTCACGGCTGTGGTATCCCTGATCTCCGGCGAGCTTCGATGTTGACGCTAGATTGGTCTCATCGGACGATGGCGAACACTGTCCCCCACACTCCTGCAGCTTTGGATGGCACTAACAAAGATGGGACATCTTGGAGATGGGCAGCGGATAACCGGTTTGCTTAGTTTGCCCCGTCTCCTTCTCCGGTGGAGGTGGCAGAGCTGGAGGCCTAGTATCTGGATGTCATCCAGGTCCCTCCTCAAGACATGTTGGAAGAATCACGGTCCTGGGAGCAATCGGTGGTCCTGGCTCGGAGCTTCATATGCTGGATACCGTTGAACGCGATTATGTGGGAGTTTCGCCGTGCTAGTGTCTCCGGCAACATTGAGGCTGTAAGCTTAGCCCACTGGTTCTACATGTTCCGGTTTGCTGACCTTAGAGCCAAGGAGCTCATGCTGTGTAGGCCATGGGTTGCCAATGGCTAGCTGATCATGGTGGAGGATTGGAGAGCAGAGTTTGTGCCGGCTGACGATGCCATTGTCTTTGCTTTCCTATGGGTACGCTTGCCCAACCTTCCAATCGAGTTCTGGGTTGATGAAATCCTATAGTCCATCCTCTCAGTGGCTAGACAGTTCGTCTTCTTCGATTCATTCATCAAAGAGAAGAGGAGAGGATGGTTTGCTCGAGCATGTGTTCGGGTTGATCTGAACAAGTCCCTTCGTCCCGAGGCTAGAGTACGGGGAAGCTGCTCCCCATTATGGTAGCAATTCTCCTATGAACACCTGAAGGGAATTGCGGCCACTATGGTACTATCCATTTGGAAGGTCCCTGCTCCTCTTCTCAAGGGGATGCTCCTTCTTCGGTTGGGACCAAGTTTGGCCCCTGGATGTCAGCGCTCCTGCAGCGAAAGACCCCTTCGGCCTAGGCTCAAGAACTTAGATGGAAGACTCAGGCTGCTGCGAGCATGGACTTGGCTGCTCCACATCCCGACTCGACGGATAACTAGCAAACTTCAGTGAAGCTCGGCCATAGGAGGCAACCTCTGTCTCGTCAGCCTTCGGCTCCTTCTTCCTCTATGGTGGAATAGGGCGAAGGGTTGAAGGGGGGGGGGGGGCATGCCGGGCGGGTGGTAATGTGCCTGTTGGCACAGTCTCAGGTTCTGCTAGGCATGTCACCCACTTTTTACTTAATCTGCACTGCACGTAGAGCTCCTTCATGCATGTCAGATATAGTGACTGAACTCCTCACAGGGACTTTTAATGTACCCATGGATATTCTTTCTTATGGAAAAAGATCTATCGGCATACTCCGGTTATCTTAGACAACATCTCATGGATGATTAGCGATGGCTCCTCTATTGATATTGTTCAATATACTTGGATTGCAGGTCTCCCCCTGTCCTGCTGGTCTACATTTGTTAGTACCGATGTTCCCAACATAATGAGAGTCAAGGACTTGATCACTTAGGACCACTCTGCTTGGCATACTACCACGGTATCCCATCTTTTCAGAGAGGAGCTCTCACGTCGGATCCTCACCATTCCTCTTACACTGGGTCACACCTCTAATACCATATTATGGATGAGATCTTGTACTCCTTGTGCTCCCACAAGGGAGCTCATGGAGATTTACAGGCCACGGCCCCAGAATACATTTGATGCAACGTAGATTTGGCAGCTTCCCATCCATCCCAGTATAAGACTCTTTATTTGAAAACTTACGTGGAACTGTCTTCCTACTTGCTCCCTTCTCTTTGGGAAGGGGCTGGCCATCAGCCAACATGTCCACTGTGCAGCCTGAAGGAGAAAACTGCTGACCATGCCATCTTCACCTACCCTAAAGCGAGACAGATTTTGTAGAGTATAGGGCACTACATTTGGGAGGATGGTACCGGTCCTTGGTGGATGTCCTTTTTGCGCTTCATCCTTCAAGATACTCGGAGGGGCATCCAACAATAGGGCACTATCTGGGCCTACATAGCTTATCAGATTTGGTTATCTCGAAATCTTCTTGTGTTTACTGACGAGATTGTACCTCCCTACAGGATATTAAGGAAATCTTTTTATCAGCTGAGTATACACTCTATCATACAGCCCATGATTTTGATAGTCCTAGCATCTGGGACTCCCCTGCTGCCTTGGCAGTGCACCGTCATACGATATTCGTTTCTTGAAAGCCCCCACCTCTAGGGTTTGTCCAAATCAACTTTGATGGAAGTATTAGAGGCAAATTTGCAGGATCAACCTTTGTTATCCATGGGTCTGATGGTGCTATGTTAGCGGCAAGTGGATTCGGCCTTCTAAACTGATCTGTCCCACTAGTTGAGCTTTATGCTGCATAGACAGGTATCTCTTACACCACTCGCATCCTTAAAGCTCACAATCTTTCTATTGAGGGGGATTCTTTCACTGTCATTCAATGGATCAGACAGGTCCGTATGACCACTTGCCAATCAACCCCTTGATCCATGATATTTGGCTTACCTTCAAGATACACACAGGGTCCATATTCGATATGTCTATCAGGAAGTCAACTCAGTGGCTGACTGAGTTGCTGCTATAGTAGCCTATCACTTCATATTCTAGAGTTGGAAGCAGGGGGACCCATGCCTTGTTGTACTTAAATAAATTTTATTTTTTGACGTCTCGGGTTTGACTCACGCTAGAATAGTGTGATCGCCCACTTGTACCAAAAAAAAAAGAGAAGAGATAATTCCCTGAGAGGAGGGAGCAAGTACTTTAAGGTTGTTTGAAGCAAGGGATAAGGAGGGATGGATATCCCTCCTAATCTCCAAAAGCTATAACTACAGGGGATAACTCTAAGGTAGTGTTTGAAATAGGGGATAAGAGGGGATATCCCCTCTTATTCCCAAAAGCCATAACTATAAGGGATAGCTGGGAATAAAGTTAACCAAAGGGATAATCCATGGTTAACCATGGGATATCCCTTCAATTTATTATCTAGAAAATGCAGGAATAGCTGGTTATCCCTCCAAATAAGAGTAAAAAAAAGATATCCTATGGATTTACCTTTTTGCATTTGATATGATCAATGGGATAGCCAGAGGACAAACTCTATCCCGTACACTTATCCATGGATAATATTTTTTCTATCAAACACTACCTTAGGGAATAAGTCCAAGGGATAACCCATAGTTAAACATGGGTTATCCCTCTGGTTAAACTTTTTTAGGTAGTGTTTGATAAGAAAAATATTATCCATGGATAGTGTACGGGATAGAGTTTATCCCCTGGCTATTCCTAAGGATATCCCTTGACTATCCCATTGATCATATCAAATGAAAAAGGTAAATCCATAGGATAACCTTTTTTTACTCTTATTTGGAGGGATAATAAGCTATTCCTACATTTTCTAGGGAATAAATTGAGGGGATATCCCATGGTTAACCATGGTTAACCATGGATTGTCCTTTTGGTTAACTTTATTCTTTGCTATCCCTTATAGTTATGGCTTTTGGGAATAAGAAGGGATATCCAGGGAATATCCTCTCTTATCCCCTATTTCAAACACTATCTAAGGATCCCAGAAATAACTAGAGCTATCAATTGATGACAAAGTTATTATTTAAAAAAGATGGTTATCCCTTGAGCTATCCCCTGGATAAATGCTATTATGTATACTTATCCAGGGATGGCTTTTTGAAAACCAAACACTACCTAACAATATTTTTAAAAAGTCATGCATGAGTTATTTTTAGTCACCTATTTAATACTGTCCCAATTTGTTTTATAAGATGCCATTTTTGTTTTATCTAAACTAGTTTGTAAAATTTAGTATTTACAATTCTTACTCGTTAATATATACTTTTTCTTTGATCATAGAAATTCAAGTAGCAGGGAGTTATCTAGATTGGAAGGTACTCTTCCATCTACGAAAAGAAAAAATCTTATCAATTGAGGTGAAAATAAAAAAAAAGTATTAACAATTATATCATAAGGTTAATTCTACTTAACCCTATTAACTAAGGGGATTTTGCACATTCCTTTCCAACTCAACTCATCTAAGCCTTTTCCCATCCGCTCAATTCATTTTGCACAATCCTTCCTAAACTAAATAAATTTGCAACAATTAATCCTTGCCATGTAAATCTAGGGTTAAAAACAATGAAAATGTGAACACGTGACTACCATTTAACCACTAAAGATACCATTTAACATGTGTAAAAAAAAAAGAATGGCTGTACCTTAATTAAAACCATTTTCTTTAAAAGACATCCTCTTTATTATATTATTTATTATGAAAATCTAACATCTTTAGCGTTTATTTGGCAGCTATATGACCAATTTTTTAATTTTTTTAACGTTCGATTTAAATGGTAATAACCGATTGTAACTTAAATTAAAATTAAGAGGTTGACTATAATTGTTTTAAGCTTAGAAAGGAATGTACAAATACTTTATAGTAAAAAAAGGACTAATTAAAAATAGCCCTATATTATATTATTATTTAATATAATATTATAATTTATTTTAAAATATAATATATTTCATTTACTATTATAATAATATTAAATATTATAATTTAATAATTATACTATAGTATATTATTAAAATTATAATCATTTTTATATATAGTATAATGTCATAATATTGTGATATATAATAATAATAATAAATATAAATATTATCCTTTTTGGTTTGAATGATATTTAAATTTGATTAAAATAATTTATATGTTTCAAAAAACTTTAAATTAGATTTTAATGGAACGAAACCCGCTAAAATGATCTTCTAAAAATTTTATCGAGTATTATTAAATTACTTATTTTATTTTTTTTAAGATCTAAATTCCACCCGAACGGGACCAACAAAGCATCAAATTTCCAAATATCCTTTCCTCCTTGCATGGGACGAAAAATAGAAACTCCATCCCCTCGGCGAAGCGCGCCGCCACCAGCCCTTCAGGATCATGCCAGGTCGAGGTGACTCCGTTGTCTTGAACGGTCCCCCTCCTCCCGTGCGCCACGTCATGATACCCACCTCAACAAGCACAAGTATCACACGATATCACCGCCATCACCCGCTCTCCTCTCCTATCCTCCTCCTTATTTTATCTCAGCAAATAAATAATATATCAATAACAATGATATAATATCAAGAGACAAAAAAAACTTTTTGGAGATCAACAACCTGGGTACCCCAAAAGGTTCGATCACCACGTTTCATGCGATAACTAGTGCGAGAAACCGACGCGTCAACTAAATTCTGTGAGAACTATTTATTTGGTAATGTTCTTGGGTTCCTTAACATCATCGCTCGTGACCTTAAGGCCCTTCCACGGGCTAAGGCGCTGTTTCCCACAGAAACGAATCGCCATCGCCTCGCCCCCCGCCCCCGGCCCAAACTTCCCTTCTTTGCTTGCCTTGCCTGCTTATCACGCGAGCACGAGCCCCGACTAAACTCGTTCGCCACCACCGTACCGAGGCCGGGAGAGAGAAAAAAGGGGGAAAAAAAAAAAAACCATCTCTTCTCCTTGGATCCGAAACGGAAGCAAGAAAATAGGGAAAAAAGAAAGGGGGCGACCGAAACCCTAACCCTAGATCCCTTGCCGCCGTCCACCGTCGTCGCACGCGGAGGAGTCTAGGGTTAGTGTTAGGCCTACGTCTAGGGTTTCTGCGGTGGTGATGAGTTGCGGTCGCGGGTCGCGGTCATGAGCGGCGGCCGATGCCAACGGCGGAAGATGACGGGAAGGGGCGCTGGCGGGGGCTGCAGCGCTGAGGGCAAGCCCTGCAGCGTCTCCCACTGGTCGCCGTCAGCGCAGGCAGCGGCGGCGGCGGCCGGGTTGGATCTTTTTGCCCAGGCCCGCAAGGCCCTCTCCGACCGTTCCCCCTTCGACGCCGAGGAGGCCGGCCCTAGGGTTCCGACGCTCCCCTCTGGGTTGGCCGCCTTTCTCTCAAGGCCGACGGATGGCCGCAGGAAGCACAAGAAGTCTCATGGGGAGTCCGGAGAGAAGCCCTCGGAGCAGGGGCAACCTCCTCCGGCCGCTAACGTGTGGGACGAGACTGAGGAGTACTTCCGGCCGGTCACTCTAGCGGACATCGATGCCTTGGTTTCTAAGCTCCCGTTCGGTTCTGGTACACTGGATTCGTGCCTCACCATTCCCATCTCTGGAAATGCCGCCGAAGGAGTGAATAAAGATGGTGACTTGCGTGAAGCCACAGATGCGAGTCCAAGCTTGGGAATTGAGAAGAATGAGGTGGTGGAGGAGGAGCAAGGAGAGGAAATGCAGAGAGCAGAGCAGGTGGCAGAGGATCAAGCACTGGAAGTTGTCGAAGTTGG
The DNA here is from genome assembly GCA_900491605.1 of Calamus simplicifolius. NCBI lineage: Eukaryota > Viridiplantae > Streptophyta > Magnoliopsida > Arecales > Arecaceae > Calamus > Calamus simplicifolius. Next base: position 402,224 of record UESW01004540.1, on the reverse strand, counting down.
GACAAGTGGTAAGACTCTTCCGGATAAAGAAGAAAATGATCATTCATCTTTGAATTGGCTTTTGGGTTCAAAGGAACGGTTTGTTCTCACATCTGAGCGGCCTAACAAGAAACGAAAGCTCTTGGGTGGAGATGCTGGCTTGGAACGACTGTTGGTACTTCCTTATTCAAAAGCAGAAAGTACTTCTATATGTGATTTCTGTTGTTCAGGAGATGGTAGCGTTGAGTCGAATCAGTTGCTTTGTTGTGATTCTTGTGGGGTTTTGGTACACCAGAAATGTTATGGTGTGCATAACTTCCCAGGGGGAGCGTGGTTGTGCTCTTGGTGTAAGCATTTGGAGGTAGTGGGAAAGGTATTGAAGAAAGATGGTGATGAACCATGTTTGAGGCCTTGTTTGCTTTGCCCAAAAGAGGGTGGGTGTTTGAAACCTGTAGTAAGGGATTCCAGCAGGAGTGCAAGTGGTAGTGTTGCGAAGTTTGCACATTTGTTTTGCAGTCTATGGATACCTGAGGTGTATGTGGAGGACATTGAGGTGATGGAACCAGTAATGAACATTGAAGGAGTACAAGAGACACGGAAGAAGTTAGTTTGTAATGTGTGCAAGGTGAAGCATGGTGCATGCATCCGATGTAGCCATGGTACGCTTTCCTTCATTGTAGTTTATATGTTTGTCCGCCAATTGAAGATATTATATTTTGTTTCAGCATTTTTAGTTTCTTTATTTGTACTATTTATATTTTATATGGCATGAATCAAAAAGAATATCAGTTAAACACTATTACAATGTGGCTGACTTATCTCAAGTTTATATTCAAAAACTAGCCTGGCCCTGCATGAGTCCTTGAATTTTGCTTACTCTATATTAGATTTCTAACGTACATTTCCAGAGGCCTTAGACTTATTTTCTTCTTTCAGTTTCTCTTACGTAAAGTCTTGAACTGTACATTCTTTTTGAGCAGAGCTAGCTAGCTAGCTGTTGCAAATAATGAAAACACAACCCATCATTCATCTGTAGAGGGGGTAGCCCTACATATAGTACCAGAGATTTTCAAGACACAGAGATGCACTAGTTTTTAGCTCATAGTTGTCAAACACCATGGACAACTCCAAGCAATAAACCTAATCTGTTGCCCACAAGACTATCCACTCACTTTTTGAGTTCATTAGGTGAGTGATGTAATTCAAAATCAACCACTTTCTATGGAGCTTCTTCGTTTATATTATTGAAATGTTATACTATGACAATTTAGTACTCTCCCCACTCCCTGCCCCTGTCAACTACTTAATATCTTAACATGTCATAAAATTGTGTGCTGAATATAAGGAACTTGAAACACTTTCGAGATACAATTTTTCACTTGTAAAGTTTAAACTAAAAGAATTCATAACCAAGAAATATTAGAAATGGTTAGGTAAACTGTCTTGCCTTAGCTTTGGTGGTAGCAATTTGTTTTCTGAATTGTCCATCTCACTGAGGTTGGATCTGGTCTAGCATTATGAATTTTAGGTTTTTGAGTAGTTGTTTAGCCCTTAACCTATTCTTTTTAGACTGTTCTTTGGACCCAATATAGTGTCTTACTTTCTTTCAGCATCCATGTCTCTTCTACAAATGGAAATTAGTCAAGAATAATTTAAAAACAAAAAACAAAGTTATCTATGTATACATATGCACATGTGTGTATGCTTTCATTGATATATAGCTATAAACGCCTATGGGTGATGGTCTATATGTGGATCTCCTAGCTATCTCATGGCATGCAAGATACTCTGAATATTGTTCAAGCCACTAGACAACCCCTGCAACAACTATGGATTGGCTGTAGTGGTAGTATGTTGCTTCATAATTGTCAAAATAACCTGTGAAAAGAGGAAGAATCGATATCTTGCTTTTGTTGTGGGAAAGACTTCAACCTTTGATGGCTTGGTCCTGGGTTTTACAGTTTAAAAAACTGTGCTCCATTCTTTTGTGGATGTTTCATGTGTCAAATGCTTCTCTCTATAGTCAGTCTTCTACTTAATTGTACATGGTTTGGAGAAAGCTAATGGTAGAGTGGTGATGGACCCAATTTTGGTAGGAAAGGAGGAGAAAGGTTATAAACTTGTGTGCTGAGGCAATATATTGGTTCAATTACATTCATGCATACTGTTTGTGGATCGACTGTGAAGTTCATCTTCAGAAATTATCACTAACAATCAGCTTGAAGCCCCAACTACGTTACATTTGCTCTGGCTTTGCAATCTTAATGACACTTTGCAAAAAGCTGGATATATCATATATTTTGTGATGCAAGATTTCCAAATAAATCAGTTTTGCTTGCTTGGCTTTGTAGTTCTGGACAAAATAATTGAAAGATGAAAGGATGCTGCTTATATGATTATTTGGATTGTTTTTAAATAATATATTCTATTTTGAGAATTAACTAGTTGACTCTGTAGGTGAATGTGTTCTGTATTGTTCTGGCGGTGCTGAAAACCAGCAGCCTGCCATTGAATTTATTTCTTTTCTCCATTCTTAACCTAAAGTTAGCGATGGAATGTAGAGATAACATAAAATGAGGTTCTACTGATGTTGCAGTAAGCTACATCTGCATTATCAGATTTCTTAAGTTAAAGTTATACATTCTTATAAACCCTTTAAGAGTAAAGCAGATCAAATGAAGCTGATATGTGCATTTGGTGGTTGAGATTTGACTGGAACTGAAAAAATGTTCAGCATCAGTGAAGAAATTTCCTGATAGGAAAAAAAAAATGGATAAATTGAATGAGCCCTTCTCATATTATGCAGTCCTATCACAATTTCTCTGACTACTAGATGACTAGCTTTACTGTCTTAGAATGCTAAATAATCAAGAAGGCTCAATAGTATAATATTGCTATGGCAAAGTTGATGATGCCTATGGGTGTGGTGAAAATAGGCCAAGAAAAAGGTCTTTGTGGCACCTATAAAATGGAGAGGAAGGAATAATTGATTGAGGCATCTTACATTTGTGTAATCTGACTTAGACTTAATTTATTAATGAGGGTGTCTTGCATACATGTTGAAAGGATAGAAACAAAAGAAAGAGACCAAATAAGATGAGAATGTTTGGCGAATCCGTTTGAGTAATTCTTGTACTCTGAAGGATTTGACAGTAATCCATTGTGAGGTATGCCAACTTTAAATTGTTTGGAAAAATTTTGATGTTTCTTGTATTGTCTGAGCTTTAATTTTAGCAACCTTCTTTGCTGTCTTTGAAAAGTGTCCACACTACATTTGATCACCAAATAGAGAAAGTTTATTAGTTGGTTTCATCTCAATGTGAACTTTTAATGATATTTCATTTAAGTATGAACAATTTGAACTTCGAGGTTTGTTATATTTCTACCTTAAATAGCTCTTTGTTGTATTCCATACTGAAGAACCTTTGTATGTGGAAACATTTATTCATGCATTGTCCTAAAATACCATCCTTTTTTGGTGTTATTCTGTCCATGGTGTTATGTTACAGAAAATGTCTCTAAAGATTTAAATGTCAGCAAGAAAGTTCCTTGTCTAGGTTGGCTTGATGCTCTGTGTTATTCATAGTCGTTTTTTTTGTTGTCTTGTCGTTATTGGATGTTTCAATAATCAAGGATCACCAATGATCATAGTTCATTGTATTTGGTATATGATGAGAATGGAAGATCACAATGCATGCTATACTAATAATGCCCCTGAAAACTTATTTGTATGGTATATGAATATGAAACCTGCAATTTCAATCTAAAAAATACAAAATTATCTAAAAAACATAAAACTTATAATATAGTCATAAAAAAAACCTTTTACTTCAATTTTAATACCTATAATACAAAACTGAATTGATCAAACCAAAACATTAATCAAATTTAACTACCTGACCATCCCAAACATGCTAATATGATTGCTAACATTGCATATTAAGATAAAATTATTATAATTATAAATTTTATTGATGCTCTGATTTCTATGCATGTCTATCTACTTGTATTGAAATTATTGCTTTGAAATGAGTGCTGAAATTATTTTCAAATTAGTAGCTTTAAAATTCTTGAAAAATCTTCTATCTGCAAAATCTGTTCTTTTAGTTCTCTGAAATTCATACTGAAGATATAAAATCTGAATTTTAATTTAAAATTTATTTTTCTGCTGCTTTAAAATTAGTGCAAAGTTATTTTAAATAATTTTCAGCCTTAAAAATTTAGGTTGATTTGATAACCGTGTTACTCTTAGGAATTTAAATTTAAAATTTAAAATTTTGAATTCAAAATTTCTTGAATTTCAAATTCTAAATTTTAATTTTAATAGTTGAAATAAGTATTCAAATTTTCTAAGGTACTTTCTTCTGCACAGCTATTCAAGCAACAGAATATATATTTGAATTTTAAATTTAAATTCCTAAAAGTACCATGGTTATCAAAGCAACTTGAAAATAAATTTCTGAGGCCAAAAATTATTTAAAATAATTTCTGTACTAATTTGAAAGCAGTAGGAAAGAGATTTTAAATTAAAAATCAGATTTTGTACCTTCTACATGAATTCCAGACCACTAGAAAATTTAGTTTTGCAGAAAACAGATTTTTTATGAATTTTTATACCACTAATTTGAAAATAATTTTCACTACTAATTTCAGAGTAATAGTTTTAATACAAATAGATAGATATGCACAAACATCAGAGCGGCAATAAAATTTAATTTAAAATTATAATAAATTTTTAATATGCAATGTTAAGCAATTTTTAATATGCAATGTTTGGTTTTTTAAACTTATTAAGGATAGTCTAGTCCTTTTAATGGCAAATGCATGAATAAGTTGTCCACAAATTATTGTGCACATGACCATCACCGGTGGTGATCTAACATTTCCGACCTCTTGGGTGGGATTAAGATCACTCCCTTAGATGGTGATTTTAATCTCTCGGTAATCATGGATTATTGCCAAAATGGGGATATAAATGGGGTGATCTTGTCACCATCCCAAGATCACCGGTAATATTTCAAATAACATCCCATACGAAACACCACCTTAAAGTTTCATTTTGAGATCATGCTCGGTCTGGATTTTGAGGTCATTCCACTGTTAAGGTGGTGTTTCGTATGGGATTTTGAGATCATTTCAAATAACATCCAAACATCCCATACGAAACACCACCACAAAGTTAGAATTTCAGGAGGCATCTCCATAACTATTTTCTGATTATTGAATATGCTCTAGTAAATTAGGATGATGTTAAGCAAAGTGCTGGTTGTTATGGCTTTCATCTTCTGTGCTTTGAGATTTGGGTTAACTTTGTTAGGATGGTACGGTGGATTACAAGTTAAAGGTGCTCAATGCATTAAGGCTTTGTATGAAATTATCTCTGACTAGCTTCCATCTTTATTTCTTAATTTGTGTAAGAACTGATGGTTTTCCTTTTCCTTTATAAAATTTTGGCGTGACTTCAAGAATTTGGTGATGCATAGCTAATTGTAGGCTAGTTAAGCCATCTGATTACAGCAGTGAATTATCTTTAGAGTTTGGACATTTATAAGGGAACATTGTTTGTCATTTTAGAGGTCTGGTGACGCTCTTCAAAATTCAAATAATAATATATAGCTGCAGCTTCTGCAGTGAGACATAGATGAGACTGGGACAGAAGCCACCTCTGAATTCAGTTTGATAAAATACATTGTCTCATATTACAAAATAAGTTTCTTAAAGGGCCATCCTTGTGTCATGTTACTTCCTCTTTATTGTGGTTTATATTGATTGAATTGCAACCTTTGTGATTGTATGCGGACTGTCATGTAATTTTTATCTGTCAGTTGCCTTGTGTCAGATAGATAATGCCACCTTTAGCAGACTATCTTTATCCTTCTGCTATAGTAGTATCATGGCTGATGTACTGAAAAATTGTCCCTTGATTTGAGTTTTGTTGTGTTTTCCCACTTTGATTATGAGTAACTCTGGTTGTCATGTTGTTTCAGGAACATGCAGAACATCTTTTCATCCTCTATGTGCTAGGGAATCACAGCATCAAATGGAGATCTGGGGGAAGTTTGGATGTGATAATGTGATGCTTTTTATTTTTCTGTCTGCCATCTTAAATCTGTTATTTTCATCTTATTCTATAGTACAGAGAAGCTGATGTTGTTGTCTTGAATACATATGTAGGTTGAGTTGCGGGCTTTTTGCTCAAAGCACTCCACTTCTCAAGATATGAGCAGTGTCCAACACTCAAAAAACCCTGCAGTGGATGTTGATGATGACTCTTCATCAACCAAACCTCAGACAATTCTGCCCACAAAAAGATGCCAAAGTTAAGGCTCACCCGCAATAATAGGGATAAAGACTTGATGCAAGATGAAATCACAAATTTTAGTTCTGATAAAACGGTTAAAATGGAACCTACCATGGAGCAAGATGCCTTGGCTGATAGATTAAAATATGAAGATGGTCAGGCAGAGCCAGATAATGACATGGATGCTGATGGAATTCTGGAGAGTGCGAACATCACAAGAAATTCTCCTAATATTGGTGTAATTCTTAAAAAGGTATGACGTGTGGAACTTATCTTTCAATTCGGAAGGTTGTATTTCGAATGCTACCAATTTATTGCACATCAATTTAACCATGGCTCCGGATCTAAGCTTTTCTTTGGAATCTTTTACAGTTAATTGATCGAGGGAAAATTAATATAGGTGATGTTGCATCAGAGATGGGGATTTCAACAAATTCCTTACATGCAGCTCTTGCGGTATTTTTGGAAGTGTTGTTTTCTTCATTTGTGGTAGTGTATGAGTTTCAACAATCGTATTTTCTTGGCAGGGTGAAACCACATCCTTCTCCCCTGGATTGAGGTTGAAAATAATCAAATGGCTCCAAAGTTCTGTACGCACGCCTGCTGTTCAACCGTTGAAAGCTAAAAGTGGTTCTGCAATACCATCAGATGATAAAGTTGCAGGGAACAATTGTCCAAAAGCTGCTAAAGCAGCAGGTTCTTATGTTCATGACGAGGAGAAAGATGGTAGTCTTGACATGCCAGATGCTGTTTTCATCAAATCCTTGCCACCACGGAGAAGAAATAAAAGCAACATCAGAAACTTGAAAGATAACAAAATGTTAAGCTCATGTGGAGAGAGATCTTTTTTGCTACAAAATGGTAATGTGAAAATAGCAGATGTGATGGGTGAAATTCCAGTTGGCCTCGCTGAAGATATGAAGGGGATATTGATGGCAAGAAATCTTCTATTCTTGATCAGAATTGCTGCTTGAAGGAGCAAGAGATTTCAGACATGGTAATAGCATTACGTTATAAGTTTTTAACATTTTTACTTATTGGTTTTAATGGCCATTGATTGGTGAATACTCACTATTATTTCAAACATTCCAATGTTCCTCCGTGTACAATTTATTTGAATTCACTCATGGTCTTTCATCTTATTTTTATTGCAGTCTGAACTTTTTCACTACATTCTATACTGTTCTGTTATTTTAGATTAGCAATTGTGTGATTTAGATATGGTTCTAGCTGTATTGTGCAAGCTGCATTGATGTAACTTTTGTCACCAAGGGTTTCAACCAACCTGATATGCAAGCATCCTTTGAATGATTCTAGTGCTTGAAGGAAATAGCAATGCATAGTTATCGATATCCTTATGGTATTAAATGGCATTGCCAAATGTACCATGCCACATCATTTTGGAATGTAATACATCCATCACTTGCATTTTGAATTCCATTATTTTTGTTGTTAGGATGTTTGCTCCTAGCTATAATCTCAAACTTTGACTCCAAACATGATTTTAAGAAAAGGCATTTCCCTGTTCATGGACCCGATAACATGATTTTGTTTCACCAATGGAATCATAGTTACTTTCCTCTCTTTCATCTGGTTTGTTCTGAAATTTTCTTCATCCTTAAATGGCAGCAGATTTGATGTGCATCGAATCCCTTTTATCCTACAGGGATCCAAATTTGAGCCCAATAAGCACTTTAAGATGATTTTAACCTGACAAGAACAGCTGGATTCTGATCGTTATTGGAAAATCATTATTTGATATACATTTAAAACAATATCTGCTCTATTATCATAGCAGAAAATGAATATTCTTCTTTTTTACAGATTTTTAAGAGATGCTTGGGTTAATCAGCTCTGGAGTCAAAAAAGATTTAAAAATTTATTTTGACAAGAATTATATGTTTTTGGAATTAAAAATATTTAATTGGAACATTAAAGGAAATTTGAAGTGAAGACAAATTTAACCTTTTAAGGCTTTTTAAAATATGAGACTGCATGGTGTTGGTGGTGCTTCCTTGAGTGGCTATTTCAGGGTTGAGTTCTGATAGGCATAATCACCAGAAACCAATATTTTACTCTGACAAATCATTAAGAAATTTGGCCTTTTATGAGCTGAACATAAAAAATCGCTTGTATAACAAATAAAATTGCAATGTTATATTATTGGTTCTCCATTGAGTAGCTCTTCATGCCTGAAGTGTGATTTGCTGAATCTTTGGAAGCTAGTGGTTTAGCTAAACAAAACACTGTTGTTTGAAGAGTGGTTCATCCAACTTCTTGATTTTGTTGAGTTGTAGATTAATAATACAAGTTTAACTAGTAAATAGTTCAGATTTCACATGTGCTTGTGAAATTTTGTTTTAAGGAGAAAACTGTGAGATTGAGTAATTCTTCTCTGAGGAGTTTTCCATTGTTGAGGTCTGATAGATAATCAAATGCTTCTCTTTTCATTCTGACAAAAGCACTTTTGTGAAGCCGTGAACCAATGGTGTGATATGTGCATGCTTTTGACTTGAACCTAAATGAGACTGGTTTACGCAGATCCAGGAGTTCTGGGTTCAACTGGGATAAAGACTGGTTACTCCACTTATTCAACTTAAACCCTCTAAAAACTATATAAGTTATTTTTTCTGGGGGCAAAGTAGGTATTCTGGAAAGTAAGTGAGTCACCTTTTCCACTTAACCTGCAATAACTACACCATGGAGGGTGAAGTAGTTTTTTCTGGAGTAAAATTGGTTAGGACTAAGTTATCACATTTGTTTTGCATGGTTTATTTTGGAGTAAAATGGTATAGGAGTAAGTTAATTCATTTGCTTTGGGCTAAGTTGTTCCACTACCAAATGCAGCCTAAGGGGCTAAAAACTAATTATGAGTATGGAATGAGGCAAAGGACTTGAACAAGCATAATTTGTGCATGCATATTGCTCTGCAAGGAAATTTACCTTCACATGTCTTCTAGTCTATCAAAGAAAAGTGAATAATCCTACTGATAGATTATTGCTGTTCTACTTATCATGCTTCCTTTTCTAGGAGTAAAAAGGAAAAAAGTTCTATGGTGCTTCTATTGTTTATTGTTATATTTGTTGTCTGGGATTTAGCAATGCCAAAGTTTTTGATCTGATCAAGTGAAAAATTATTCCTTTTTTTAATAAAATATATTTCAGTCTTTACTGTCTTTTTTATAGTGTGGACATCAGATACTTCTAGTGTGAAGAATATTGGTTTCTAATGCCGAAAATTATGCAAAACCCTGCATAGAAGATCAAATTGGGAATAATCGTTGCCCATATTGCATTCTTAATACAATTCTTATGAAGAAACAGCAATGGTTTGTTCATGTGGAGCTTGAAATGCCATGCTATTGTTACATAATGGTTAAATAATATCCTCTTCAATATGGCCAAGGCAGTTCTTTTTCCAAATCTAACAACTCATTGGCACAAGAAGAACCCTTTGTCACAATGAAAGAACAAATTGAATATGCTTATCCTGTTCATCTTGTATGCGCATCTGGTGGCAGAAATTGTATTTATATTAGATGGGTTTAGAGCATGATTCTGTAATTTTATCTTCCCTGTAATGTCATGATCTTTTTGTGTCAATTTCTTTAGTTTGAAACCCAAAGTAAGTGAGGAAAGTTACTGGAGAACAGGAAAGGCGTTTCTTTTTTTTTTAATATATAAATTCATCATCGAATCTTACAACTTCCTTCCTAGGTTCATATGTTTTATTTATATTTTATTTTACAAGGACCTCCACAGTCTCCAATGATTCTTTTTGACCAGTGCCTGCTCTAGTCTTTGTTGGACAAGGCCATTCTGTTGGTTTGTCCTTTTTATGGCGCAACTCCAAAGCTTTTCTTTTTTATCTATTTCTAAATTGATCTTTTCTTGTGATATCACTCTTGCACTGAAGCTTTACCATGCCTGATATAGTGTTAAGTCCAGACTTTGATTTATGGACATTTTGATAAATATGATGCTTATCATGATCATGAGTCTCTGTTGAATAAATAGTATGGAATGCCCATAGATATCATGCTAATGCAACTTCCTTTCTTTTGTCAAAGCATTTTGTGTACTGAAAATGAGAATCAGTAAAATTAGTTGCTGACTGTAGCACAGGAACCTCAGTAAGGTAGGGATGGTAACAAATGATTGGAAAGCATTGTTACCATGTCCATTGGCTTGTTACTTTGGTTTTACAAACTATATCCCCAACTTTGTGATTATCTTATTAATATATTTTGATAGCCATCTGATAAGTTGTGCTATAACCTAGTAAATTGGCTTTCTTGAACTTACCCATATTCACCAAACACTCTTTTATAAGTTGGTTGAACTACAATTTCGTTAGTTGTAACATGACTTCTTCTGGCAGATTGTCGAAAATACTCATAAGCCTGCAGATTCTTGTCCTCTCTTGGACCTACTTCCTGGACATGATGGTAAGCTCTCCTGACACAACTTTGATTGATGCTAAAATTTATGAGTGATGCTATGAGGCTTCTGTTGCGTGCACATGAACATTCCACTTGCCTTGTGTGAGTAGAGATTAGTGCAATGCATGGTGTTTGTTCTTAAACATGGATGGTCGGTTGATTGTGGAATTGCCAAATCGGCATGATGGGCACCTCAAAGCATTTTCCAAAATTTATTTTCTTAAATGTTTCACATTCTCAGTATCTGTCTTATATCAGCTTTCTTTCTTCCTTATTTGGATGATTAGTGGAATGACATGATGCTGCATGTTATTCATATCCTGGTTTAAGAATTAGTCATGGGGATTATTGGAACTTCATGACTTTGTCAAAGGAATAAAAGTGTACAAAAGAAATTAAATGTTGCATTTTTCTAAGTTGCTTTAGTTATGATTGGATGGAATAGAGGATATGGGTCTAGGGGCTAGGATTTTCTTTAAAATATGATTATTTGGTAGTTTTGTTCATTAAATTATTTAAGTTTTTTTTTTTCATGTATACTAAGAAAAATATTATGAATGGAACTAACCCTGTACGTGGTAGTTACTAATAGAAATATTAGTTCTTTGATTAAGATGGTTTGTTGGTGCTTCGTTGTGAGAATGTGATGCAGGCCAGGTGTGGGACTGAGCTTATGGAATTGGAAGGGCTCTTTCGTGGGTGTCATGTCTTAATTTTAGTCCTGAGATGATGTCTTTTGAGTCATGTGAAGAGTTGCTGATGTTACTTTCTACTACTATTCTGCTCTTTTTTTGTGGTTTGGGAAGGGGGCTTGGGGGGTGGAGGGGGTGCTTGATAGAATCCAATCAACAAGTGATGGAGTTGGTTACTTAATCTGTCTTAGAGTCTATACGTCTTAAGAGTCTACACTGACTAGAAGGGTGTCTGGTTTCTTCTAGGTGCACAAAATGTAAGAAAGGAAATAAACAAATGAGGGCGCCATAGGATAAGAGAAACAAGAAAAGTAAAGCAAAGAAGAGAAGAAAAGAAAGAAGAAAGGAATGGAAAGGTAGGAAAGCAAGATGGAATTCGGAGCACCTGGTCACACGAGCCCTCTGTCCATTTCTTTCTTATCCTAATAAAGGTTATTTTTAATTTCTTTTATTTCCAGAATAGGATTTATGTTGAGTTTAATTGTCTGAAAGGTCAGTTTAAGGTTTCTTTGGAGCTTCACAGACTGGATTATGATATAGAGAAGAGGGAAGTATGAGGAGAGAAGTTAAGAGAAAACATGATCAAATGATACTCTCTCTCTCTTTCTCTTGTTTGTTTGTACGTGAAGAGAAGGGGTAAAAGGGAAAATTAACTTTTGGACAAAAAAGAAATTTGAAAAGCTTGCATATAAGGTGTGTCCTCTCTGAATCTCCTCATTTTTTGAAGAGAGAAAAATTAGCTTGGAGTGAAACCTTTTCTCTACATTTGTGTTCCAGTCTCCATGTTTCTATTATCCAAACAAGATATTTTAGCTCTTTCCTCCCTTTTTGTTCTCTTTAAATTCCTCGAATCTGAAGAGGGCGTTAACAGAAGAAATAAGAAAATTTCTAGATTTTCTTAGTTTTCTTCCTTTTATTTTATTTGTCTTTCAGTTCCATCTGGTATTTGATGGTTTGAGACTTAGGGGCTTCTTGTTTGTTTCTTGAGTATTACCTATTCACTTGCATTTAGTTTTTCTGCATGTCATGCTGAAATTTCAGATGAATCTGATCTGAAATTCAAATCCTATAAACATTATAGATCGGCCATTAGTGGACTGTTCTACATGCAGGCTGTCGAAAAGAGTTGGATCAGGTGTATGGTTCCAAGATGATGATTTTGAGGCTGTGCTATCTTAGGTTTGATTAGTGAGCCTTGCTTTTATGGATGGTGCTAGATGGGCAATTAGGCTCTCTAGTTAATTCAAGGATGGAGAGGATCTGGAATCCCTAAAATTAGAGTGTATTTTATGGACAGTAAGAAGTATCTATCCTTGATACATCATTGAAGTCATTCGTTAGGGATTCTTTTTTTGCTGGCTATGTTGCTTTGACATTAACTATGCCCAAGTGCTAAACAATATTAACCTAAAAATCTCTAAAATGTTGCACCCTTTTTTATTCAGGAAATAAGGTGGTGCGAATACTGTTTTTGCTTACTTTCTATAAAATGCTGTTAATTAATCAACTTCAGTTTGTGGTCAACTTAATTATACAGGTTAATATTTCCTTATGTTATCTTTTTATGGTGGAGGTGTTTGGCAATTTTATAATGTTGGATATTTTTGTTGGACTTATGCCACATTTTTGGCTAACTTGTGATCATATTGGTTTGTGAAGTAGCAAGAAACTTTATCCAGAAACATGGCACAAGTTCTAAGCCTCTATATTTTCTCAGCTGTTGGACATGTCAACCACCAAAAGTCTAGGCATGGATGACACAATATGCATATGCTCACGCGTTTGTGTGTTTATGATGTTTATTGAAAGAAAAGAAGAGTTAAATGACGAAGGAGATTTAGGTCCTGTTGGGCATTGTTGTTAGTAGTAGAGCTTTTTCTAGTAGAGTTTTATAAAAAGCTATTTGTTGTTTAAAACTTTGTATATGCGATAACTAAATAGAAAAAGCGCTTTTGCATTGAGAAATGTTAATAAAGGACATTTTATAGTATATTTAACTATCTATCGATTTGTTTTATTAAAAATTATTGTCGTAAAATATCATAACTCATAAATTATCATAATAATATTGTCACAAAGTAATATTGTAATATAATGATATTATTTATCATATTATGACTATTATGATGTGATAATTAATATAATAAATACTACATTATTGTAACAATAATAATATACTATTATTATTATACTATAATATTATCTTTATTTTATCGAGTAAATTATACTACAATTATAATATAATCATGATGATTACTATGATATAATGATGATAATGGCATTATATTAATCGTACTACAATATTAATATACTATGATATGCTTATTTAATGGTTAATAAATATATTATTATTATAACTAATAAAATGCTATTATAATAATGCTACATTGTTATATCAATATAATAGTATTTTATTATAATATCATATTATTATATTACGATAAATATTATATTATTATCATTATTTTGTTATACTAATAAATTATATTATAATAAAAAGATATGGACTTGGCTACACTCGTTTGTAGCCAAACTCCGGATCTAGCTGCTCTTTCTACCTTTAATCTGCACGGATCTTAAAGTCACCCTACCTTTTTCACCTTTGAGATTCGTGATCCATATGGATCCAAGGGTGGATATGGTGATCGGCTCATAATAGTAGTATAATAATGATAATGATATTACATTACTAGAATATTAATACAATATAGTATAGTTATTATTAGTTTATAATTATATTATATAGAATCATTATAATAATGCTACATTATTATTACAATATAATAATATTTTATTATTATAATAATATAACAATATAATACTATTTAGTGATATCTTTATTATAATATAATTAAATAAAAGGTAGATTAGGCTACATACAAATGTAGTTAAGCCTAAGATTCGGTCACCTCTTCTATCCTTGGATCTATACAGATTCTGGAGTACCCATCTTTTTAAATTTTTTTCATCTTTGGGATTTGTAAATTGTATGGATCCAAGGATGGGAAGGTGATCGGATATAGGCTTGGCTACTTTCGAATATAGCTCAGTCTAGCTTATTAAATAATTTATTATTATAATATTATAATGTTATTATAATATCACCTTAATTTTATGACAATAATAATATAATAATGATGATTACTATACTATACTATAATAATGATAATTATATTATATTATGAAGTACTATATTTTTTTATTATAATATGATATTATATATAAGAGTAGGGGTAACTTTATAGAGCTTCAGCACATTTAGTAAATAAAGTTTTTAAGAAAGTGCTTTTAAAAATTTTACCAAACACCCCAAATCTTTGAAAACACTTATAGGTCTCTAAAACTACTTTTCAAAAGCCTAGTCAAATAGGACCTTATCGATGTTATCTATCAAACAAATTAGGAGGCATTTAGTTCAGAGATTAGAAGATTCCATCCTACCATTATATTACTATGAATGTGATAATTAGATTTTAAATTCTTGGGTATATAGGATACCCGTGCTTGGTTTGCATGGTAATCTAACCAAAGAATGCTGCAAATCAGATTGTAGCTGAAAAATATGTTAAAATTCTAAAAACTACCTTGCTTTGCAAATTGAAAAGAAACTAAAGATGAGCAATAATTTCAAATATAATAATTATATATAATATAAAATATGTAATGATTAATTCTATTACTATAATTATATAAAATATAATAATCAATTCTATTTTTTTACAATATGATATGGATTATTAATAATAATGTATACAATATAATTTACACAATAATATAATACATTAGATATATATAATATATTTATTATAATTGAATAAATAACTGCTTAAAATATATAATTATAATCAAATAATTATTGTAGTTATTTAATATAATTTAAGATTAAGTCCTTTATCATTTCCTCTTATGTGATTTTTGGTTTACCTATGCTTTTTTTTCTTCTACATGTATCAGGTCACTCTTCCGCATAGGTGCATCTCTAGATTTATGTTGCACATGTTTAAATCATCTAAGTCATTTTTTTCCTAATTTATCCTCAATTGGAGTTATCTCTACCTTTCTATGAATGGTTTCATTTCTTATTCTATTTTTTCTTGTATTACTACACATTCATCTTAACATTTTCATTTTGCACCACATTCATTTTATGTATGTGTATTTTTTAATTGCTCAATATTTTGTTATTTTATATATTATACAACATAATATTAATTTTGTAATATAGTAGTAAAAATAATAATATAATAGATATATTACATTAAAATAATTAATTATTATATGTTATTTAACTTAATAATTAATAATAAAGTCTTAATCCTAAACTAGTTGGGGTTGGCTGCATGAATCCTTTTTCTTCATTCAACTTTATTCTGAGTTATATTTTTTTTGTAAGATGTAAAGACAATCCTTTATCACTTCCTTTTATGTGATTTTTGGTTTACTTATACCTTTTTTTCTTCTACATGCATCTGGTCGCTTTGTTGCACAGGTGCATCTTTAGATTTACATTGCACATATTCAAATCATTTAAGGCATTCTTTTCCTAATTTATCCTCAATTGGAGTTATCTCTACCTTTCTACGAATGGTTTTATTTCTTATTCTATCTTTTTTCGTATTATCACATTCATTTTAACATTTTTTTTTCACCACATTTATCTTTTGTACGTGTTTTTTTTTAATTGCCCAATATTCCGTGCCATAGCATAGATGGTCTTATGGCTGTCCTATAAAACTTTTCTTCCAACTTGATAGATACTTTATGATCAAATAATATTTCAATTGTACTTCTCCATTTCATCCAATCTGCTTTAATCCTATGGATAATATCATCCTTAATCTTTTTTTTCTTATGAATAATCGATCTGAAATACCAAAATGATAAGTTTTAGTAACTTCATGGTCTCCAATTTGTATTTTATATTTATCTTCTTCTAATTGTACTAAAATTGAATTCCATGTATTCTATCTTTATTTATTTAACCTAAAATCTTTAGATTTTAGTTCTACCTTTCTAGCCTTAGTTTCATTACTAGTATTATATCATTTGTAAATAACATACATCATGAAATATCATCTTGAATATGTTTAGCAAGCTCATCTATAACTAAAGCAAAAAGATAGGGAGCAAGAGCAGTTTTCTGACGTAACTTACTGTAATAAATAATGTATTAGTATTACCATTAATAGTTTTTACGCTAATAATTGTTGTATCATAAATATCATTTATTATGTTAATATACCTAATAATTGCTCCTTTCTTTTCTAGCCCTCACCATAAGATTTTTTTTAGGGACGCAATCATATGCTTCTCTAAAGCAATAAAAATCATATAAGATCTTGTTTCTTTGCTCTATAAATCTCTTCATTATGCTTCTATGGTCTGGCACAAAACTAATTGATTATTTTATTTTTGTAGTATATTTCAATCGATGTTCAATTGCTTTCTCTCAAAGTTTCGTAATAAGACTCATGAGTTTGATACCACGGTTTTGAATATCTCCTTTTTTTAATAAATTGATACTATAGTGCCCTTCCTTCATTCATTAGGTATTTTTTTAGTTTTTAAAATCATATTAAATAAAATTATCACCTACTTTACTTAAGCATAATCTAAACATTTTCAAACTTTTATAAGAATCTTATCAGGTCCTATAACTTTTTTTGCTTCATCTTTTTTATAGCATCATTTACTTCAGATGTCCTAATCCTATGAGTATACATTATAACTTTATCCCCGTTGAAGCTAATAGGGCATCCTAAATTTTACATGATTTTAATTTAATAATTTATTAAAATAGCATCTTCATCTTTAATTTCGTTCTTCTTAACCAATTTTTTTTTATTATCATCTTTAATGCATTTAATCTGAAACATATCTTCAGTTTTTGTCTCTTACTATTGCAATTTTATCTATAACTTTTTTTATCTTTAGTTTTTAGCTTGTGATATAATTCCTCGTATGTCTTACATCTTGCCTCCTATAACATCTTTTTAACTTTTTTCTTAACGGTCTTGTAATTGTCATATGCTTCTCTATTCTTACATTTAGGGAGTCTTTTATAGCATTTTCTTTTAGCGTTAATTGCTAATTGAACTTTATTAGTCCACTACTAGGTTTTTTATTATGTAGTCATTTTTCTTTTGACTCTTTTTATACCTTTATAGCTACTTTTTTTAATACTATTAGCCATCACTTTCCATATGGTATTAATTTCCTATATGTACTCCATTTTGCTTTCTTCATCACTTTATCTTTAAAAGTTTTTAGTTTCTCTCCTTTCAAATTTCACTATCTAATCCTTAGATTTTTATGTCTTGTAGCCTTTTTTCTTCATTTTTTAATGCAATACATCCATGATCATCAATCTATGTTGTGTAGTTAGACTCTCGTAGGTATAACCTTGCAATCTTTATAAAATACTCGATCAATCTTTCTAGTAAGCAACGAAAGTTATTTGACTAGCATTATATCCATTTTTAAAAGTTATCAAATGAGAGTCCCTTTTTTTAATTTATGTGTTTGCTAATATTAAATCATATGCCATTATAAGTTCGTAAATGACATTTTTCTTTTCATTTTTATTTTCAAATTCATAACTTTTATGTGCTCTTTCAAAATCTATATTATATTTTATACATGTCCATTTAAATCTTCTTTGAAAAATATTTTTTTTCCAGTAGGAATTCATCCATATCCTTCTAAAAACTTTATTTCGTTATACTATCTAAACCTACTTAAAGAGTATAAGCATTAATAATTTTGGTATTATATTCCCAATAGGTAGCAATCTTAAATTACCACCCTTGATAGTAATCACATTACCTAAAATGTTCCCATGAGCATATTAATGTGATTCTCATGGGCACCTCAAAATGCCTAGGTGGTTGCCTTGAAATGCCTGGGTTTGCTGAACCAAATATGGGGATTCTAAAACATTCCCATAGGACACCTGGGAATCTTTCAAGATTCCACAAACCAAAAAGCCTGCTTAATTGAATAACTGAGTTTGCAAGTTGTTTAATTTATTTATTAGGTTCATTCGAAGTTACTTAAGATGTATCATATATTTAAGTTGATCATTAATTATGATACATTCATATTTAAACATGATGGTATCTCCCTTCAAATGTTAATAAAATTGTGATAATTTTGTTCTAAAAGCATAATAACACTTAGCATAAAATGTCTATATAGTCATGATGTCTTATTTAAAAACATAAGGATACTTCGCTTGAAGTCTCCAATGCTTGGAACTAAAAACTCTTCGCAAGACTTTAAAAGAGAGAGTGCCTAGTGTTGGACACCCTTTGTTGACTAAGCAACACAGTCCAAAGCAGAGCGTCTAATGGTGACATTTCCAAGTGACCAAAAATATCAGCACTTCTAGACAATCTTAAAATAGTGTTTAAGTCTGTGAGTAACTTGCATGCTTTAGAAACTCCCAATAAACTTTAACTTGCATCTGCTTCCCAAGTGCTTTGTTACTTAAATTGTTCCTAAAAAAATTGCTTGTCTGCATCTATTCCTGCTTCTGCACCCACATTCACACCCACACTTGCTTCAAAAGCTGATTTTGGCAACCAAGTTTGCCCATGCAGCTTTATTTTGTTTATTTAATTAATGGGGCAGTGATAATAAACTGAAAAGGCCACCTGTATCTCATAGGTGGGGGTATGTACTATGCATGGATAAAGAAATACCAAGTATGTATTGTTTTGATTTGATAATGGCATAGATCCTAGTTGGAGTTGATACAAGAGTAGTAAATTGATATTGCATCGCCCATGAAGTTTGTGTATTGTAGGTACAACAATGTTACATCATTTTGTCATATGGATGACTTATGCATTTAGCATTTGGGTTTGCATTCCATTTAGCTTAACCTCCTGCATATTTTCTTCATCCATTTATGCATGTATTGCTTTTGAATGCCATTTATATCAATATTAACAATGAAGTAGATCAAATTTAGCTGGTTCAATTTTTTGGTTCCTCGGGCCCTTTTTGGCTGTGGAACATGTTGGCCTGAAGTTGCTGCTGATCCACCATGGTCAGAAGTAAGCAAAGCTGCCTATAAGGTGGAATGGTTTACTTCGAGTTCAATGGAAAAAGTAGCTCTACTTTTTAAAATACTCATTTGCCCTTGAGATAAAAGCAGTTGCTAAAGAATTTTTGGTGCATTGAAGTGGAATGTGCAGGTTAAAGGGGCCTTATTTCCTCTATAATGCAGAACAGAATGCAGCTCTGATGATGCATAATTTGTTTTATGAGACAAGCTGAAGTTTACTAGAACAAATGAAATTCTTTCATAGTACAATATTGATTCAGATCATACGTCATAATTACCAAAATATAGATGTACTCTTGGCTTATATTTGTTGCATGGTACAGAACTGGTAGTGTATAAAACAAGTTTCAAGGTGTCTGCTCCTGGTATATTACAATTAGTAGTGCTTTCTTTACCAAACATTGGTGTAAGCAACTTTCTGTAGATAAAATTGGAACATCATGTTGCATAGAGATGGTTTTCATATTAATGAATCTCATAAACGGGAAGTTATATGCTAGGATGCACTGTACATGGCTAGCCATGTCTACTTGATATTATGTAAATGGCATAATGGTTTACAGCATCATTTGGCTAAATGATTCCCAAGTTTGTAAATTATTAGACTTTATTAAACATTGCCTCTTTTCTCTTGGTTTGGACTATTTTCCAAGTCGCCATGGGTCTTTGCCTCTTTCTGTTCCACAACTCTCTTTTGTCCTAGGTTTGCTTAAGTCTAAATTGCCAATTCAATTGGGTTCTTGACAGGTTGAAAGCTACTGTTTGTAAGTCCTTAACTTTATTGGTTTTTTGTCAAGGAGTTGCAACTTTATTGGTTTTTTGTCAAGCCTACCCAATTCAGGGTAGAGCTTGCAGCTTAAAATTAGGGGCGTTTTTTTTTTTTTTTTCTTATTTTACCTTTTATATGGTTTCAATCAAGCATTCATCAGTTTCTATTTGGGGACTTATGATTCTAAGATTATGTTATGGACAGGAAATCAAATCAAAATGGAAAGCAGTGGCCTGTCCGAGGCACAGCATAAGAATCAAACCACAATGGATGAGGCATCCTCTTTTCAATCTGGTATTGATCAAGTTGACAAAGCTAATGTTGTTTTGCCCAATGATTTGGTGAAAAGTTGCTTGGAGCATCCTGACAGTAATGTTGGTGTGATGGATTTTGCTAACCTGATAACAAGTGAGATTCACAGAAAACTGTTTGAGGGCTTTTCTATTTTGGTGCCAGTGATGCTAGTGATATGTTTATGATATTATATTGTTGACATTAAGCACTAAGATATTGTTTTACTTTATTTTTAAATATGTGCATTCTCTTGGTTGTGTAGATTTGGTGAATCCTATTCTATTTCTCATATTCATCCATTTATCAAAAAGTGGTTACAAGCACAGAACCATGTGAGGCAAGAAATTACTGGTAAATCCTCATTACTGTGAAGGACATGATTCTTATTTTACTATCTTATTGAATGCCTCATTGTTCTAAATATTATTGTTGATTAGCAGATCATAATGAGAAACTTTTTTTTTTTCGTATATTCTACAGAACATATATCTTTACTCGGCCTTGCTGGAATCAACAACCTTCATCTTTATCCCACACTAATATGGGTCATTCATCAGATGTGGCAAAACTGAACCAGCTTTCAAAAGCCAAAATGATGGGAATCTTAGAACTGTCCCCTGAAGATGAAGTGGAGGGCGAAATATTATACTTACAGGCTAGGCTACTTGATAATGCTGTTGCAGTCAAGCATAGATGTGGTCAAGCACTTATCTTTTTATAAAATTTTGTCTCATCTAATCATGCATCAAGCAGTCTAGATAGTGCTGGAATAGAAAGTAAAATTCATTAACTAAAAAGAGAGAAGCAAATCTGGCTTTTAAATATTGGTGTTTTTCAGAGTCTAAGTGATGGTAGTATTTTTGTTCCCCATTTGTCTGCAATGGATTTTATCTTTATAATCCCTAATTGTCAAAATTGGTTAACGTTTCACCTTGCAGATGATCTAATTTTTAAGGTAGTCCAAAATCTGCCTCAAGAACTGGATGATGTGAATAGACGAAAATGGGACCTGATTCTTGTCAATCAGTTCCTTCGTGAAGTTAGGGAAGCAAAGAAACGTGGAAGGAAAGAGAGAAGGCATAAAGAAGCTCAGGCTGTACTGGCGGCTGCTGCTGCTGCAGTTGCAACTTCATCAAGGAATTCATCACTGAGAAAAGATGCAAGTGATGAGATCATCTCTGCTCAACAAGAGGTTCAAGCTTTCGTGGTCTTGTTGGTTGGTGCCATAAAAGTTCATCAAAGATAGTGTATGCTTGCAATTGTTAATTTCCATTTTGTCAACAGAGTCCTGTAAAAGTCAGTGCTATCTCTGGGAGAGCTGGGCTACACCCTCCATTGGTGCCACGGATGAAGGAATCCTCTAGATCAACTGTTGCTAAAGTGTCACCAGATAAGCATTCTGGGATTTTCCAGATGCCAGATTTTTCTCAAGAAAATGCACTTTCCTGCGACATCTGCATGCGGACTGAGACAGTGTTGAACAGGATTTTTGTCTGTTCCAGCTGCAAGGTAATGGCCATTATTGTGTATGCCTCTTGCTAGTTCTTATTTGGCTCATCTGGTATTAATTCTGACATGCCTGGCAGGTTGCTGTTCATTTGGATTGTTATCGTAGGCTTAAAAATCCAATTGGCTCCTGGAAATGTGAACTTTGTGAGGAGATGTCCTTGCAGCCTAAAAGCCCTAGAAATCAAACAGATGGTTGGGATAGATTCCGTGTTGTCACTCAGTGTGGTTTGTGTGGTGGTGCAACGGGTGCTTTCAGAAAATCAACGAATGGACAATGGGTTCATGCCTTTTGTGCGGAGGTAAATTATTTTTTATTTTATTGCTTTTTCTCATTACACGAAGCATCTTTTCTCTCTTAGCCCCATGGGATGTTCGTTTTCATAAAGGAAGTCTTTGTTATTGTAGTGGCTATTGGAGTCAAGGTTCAACGAGGTCAAGATAATCTGGTAGAAGGAATGGTAACATCTGTCACAGCTTATTCATTTTGTTAAATATTAATTGCTTACTTTGAACTTGATAATTTATTTATGTTACAATTTTTATAATGAAACAGTTTAATTATCATGATGGTTTTTTCCATCTTTACTGGTTTCTATTAGATGTGGAATATTTTCTATTAGATGTGGAATATCTCATGTGGCAGTAATTACCATATGAATTATATATCAGGATACTATTTCAAAGGGAAAGGACTTGTGCTGTATCTGCCTTCAGGATTTTGGTGCATCCCTAAAGGTTTGAGCTGCTATATTTTTCTTTTTCTGCTATTCTGATGGATGGTACAATGATACTGCTCTGATACTTTTAGTTTGCATCAACCATTCCTTTTCTTCCATGCAGTGCAGCTATGGACACTGCCAACCACTTTTCACCCTTCTTGTGCCCGAGGTACTGGTTTTTACATGAATGTGAGGACCATTGGTGGCAGGTTACATCACAAAGCTTATTGTGAGAAGCATAGTGCAGAGCAAAAGGAGGTCAGATCTTAACTTCTCATGTTAGATTAAACTGTCAGCTGTTATGTAACCCTAATGGATATTGATTTTTTCAAAAAAAATTACCTCGCCAATCAAAATATGCACATTTTGTTAAAGAGAAAAAATCCTTGTGTTTTAATGGATCTTCTTGGATCTTGATCATTTTAATACTGCTTTTGCCATCCAGAAAAAATATTTTCATGTTTTAATCATATGCTAACAATATTACTCATAAAATCTCATATATATATATATATATATATATAATATCTACAGGTGGATATCCAGCAATATGGAGCAGAGGAGCTTAAGAACATAAAACAAATACGGGTGAGTGACAGCATACTGTATTCTGTTACTAGTGTAGATTCATTAAATTCTCTTCTTCGAATATAGTCTTTTTCCCTTTTTATGCTTGTATCAGTATCCAAATGGATTCCTGATGTTTGGCTGCTGTCACTAAGTAAAGATCGCCTTTTTTTCCCCCTTTTTTTCATTGTACCATTCTTAAATTTGATTGCACCCCTAGAAGCATTATGGTTGCTATATCATTGGTTCAGGAGGAAGGTTCTTGTCAGTTGATACTATGAAGTTGATTAGTTAATTTGAAAGTAAATTGATTTGTTGGTGAATACATTTGAAATGTATGTATATTCTGTTCCATTTCAACTAATGGTAGCCGAGTTTTAGTGAAAAATCATCTGGCACTGAGAAAATGGTAGCAGCTACAGGAATGGCAGTTCATGATCCAGGACTGACCGGACTTAATATCCAAAAAAGAAGTTTATTAAGTGTCTTCTGTACGTGGAAGTAGTCCAAAGCAGGGATTACTGAACATTTAGATTTTATTTCAAAGTATTCTCATAATTTTAGTGTGCTATTTGATCCATTATAATTGAAATTTGATTATTTTGAAACGGCCTATCACTAAAAGCCTTGTGATTAGATCAATTGCTTGTTATCCTCTTTCAGATTTTCTGATTGCCGTGCTATTCAATTTCAAGTCGGTAGCAAAAATTCAGTTACAATATTGACTAGGGGAAAAATTTCCTCATCTGGGAATATTTTTATCATAATATGCCAAAGGCTAGTTGCTAGAAGAGGTTGTATCCATGATATCATGGTTGTCTTATGTATTGCATAAAGGTTCAGTTTGAGGTAATGAGCATAACCATCTTACATTCATCAAGCAAATAAGAATTTTACTATAAAATGAACCCCTTGTTACTAGTTTAGGATTTTAATTGAATTATTAGGATTTTAATTGAATTATTGTTTCTCTTGGATTTTAAATTCCTCTTAGTTTTTTTTTCCTTCTTTTGCTTAGGGGGAAAAAAAGATTGTTGAATGAGGCACACACATAATCGCTTATGTGGCCTAAGGCCAGTGATTTAATTTATAGATCTCCATGACTACATCAGAGAATCTGACAAATACGTGTTATTTTCAAAGCTTTATTGTGACACAAGGTGATAAATGAATAGAAAAAGATTTTTGGTTTTTTACTTTTCATGTTAATGTTTCTTTAATATTATTTTAGTGTTAAAAGAAAAGAACTTGTTAGCCTATTCATTTTATTACTTTGTGCCTAAAGGGTAGATTTATCAAGATGCTCAAGAATTTTACTGTAACATCATACATGAAGGATTATTATGTGGAATAGTAATATAATAATGAAAAGATGAAATTTGCTGGGCCAGAACCTCTATGTTATAAGCTTTCTTCGTGTAACTAAGTAGATTATTGTGGAAAACAGCATGGAACTGGGAAAATGGTGGGATGGTGATACTGGTGGTCTCTCTGGTTGGGCAATGACAATCAAAATGGATAAGGTGGTCTCTGGCTGGTGGTGTTAGACTGGCAGTGGTAATGACAAGCACTGAGTGACATTGGTGTTGCTGGCTCATGGTGGGATCATATATATTTGTGGTGGCTGCATCTTAAGCAGTGCTAGACTGCTAGCTTGCAAACAAAAAACATAAATCAAATTTTAGGAGGCAGAATTTTTCTACTATTGAAATTTTGCCAATGTTTTATCACTATAGAAAGTTAGAATAAATTTACAGAAAATGTTCTTGGCCGCTGATATTGATTTTCCTTTTCTAAAAGGAAATAATGACAAAGAAAGGCATTGTTAAACAAGCCCTCACTTTTTCTTTTGTTTGCTTTTTTAGCCTTTTGGCATGGGTTTCTGAATCTCTTCCCTCACTTACAACGTACTTTTCAAACTATTAATTTTTATGCTTCATATTTTGGCCTCGTGTTTGGTCTTCATATTTTGCCATCGCAACATTCATATGGCCGTACTGGAAGTTGCATCTCACGCTAAGGATGGGAAAATACTTTCCCATGGGAACGTGAGTTCCCAGGAATTGCTTTAGGTTTACCAAATTAGAAGGTTTGGATGTCATCAGCTCAGTGCATACAAGTTAAGATTGTAAATTTTGTTTTCCTATAGTTGGCTTCAAAAATTCATGATTTCTAGATTACAATTTGTTCCTGTGCTCTAAGCTATGTTTCACACACCTGAGCTAATCTAGAATTTCTGGTCTCTCTCTTTCTCTCTCTCTCTCTCTCTCTCATGCATGCATGCACACACCACTCTATGGTGCAAGTTCTCTCAGAGACTTTGCTTATTAAAAATTTCCATGCTATTGCTAGGAAAGTGTGAATATTGGGCAGAGCATTCGCCTTTGAGGAGTCTGGATCTGTGTTCCACTTTTTCAGTTTTCTTCATATATAGTAGGTGATGTTGTAAAACTAAATAAATGAAAATAGATTTGGATGTCATTAGCTCAGTGCATAAAATAAAAAAAACTGTCAAGCTATAATTTTGTTTTTATATAGTGGGTTTCAAAAATTCACGATTTCTGGTTTACAATTGCATTTTTGTGCTCTAAGCTATGTTTTTCACACTGGAGCTAATCTATTCAAGGAGCAGATTCTTGTAGCCGACCCATATAGTTGGGAAAAGGCTTAGATGAGTTGAGTTGAGTTTAGTTTAGTTGAGCTAATCTATTCAAGGAGATTCTGTCTATTGCCCTTTCTAGCCCATTCCTTTAACTGGCTACTAGTTTTTGTCACGTGCAATGCATGTATAGTTCTAATATTTGTGGGGACTTGAAGAATTTCTGGTCTCTCCTCTCTGCAGAGAGAGAGAGAGAGAGAGACACCCACACGCGCACACACTCACTCTCTCTCATATGGTGCAATTCTGTCAGAGACTTTGCTTATTAAAAAATTCTATTCTATTTCTAGGAAAGCATAAATATGAGGCAGAGGCTTTGCCTTTGAGAAGTTGGGCTTTGTCTGTTCCACTTTCTGATGTTTCTTCATTTATAGTAGATTTGATTGATGTTGTAATCTAAAAAAATTAAAAGCAATTTATATTAACTATCAATTGAGATAGTAGTACTTATGATAATTGCTTCGAGAAATAATACCCGTCCGCATTGGTTGGTTATAGTCTATGTTTTTTCCTCTTTTAATACAAAATGCTTTCCTTTTTCATTTTCACAAAGTAAGCTGAGGGAGAGTTTGATGTTGCTTAAGAAAAGTCATTCTCTAGACGATAGAATAAGGTTTGCATTACCAGTTTCGGTGCCTATATGAATACCCAACTGGCATAGTATTATATGATCTAATTACGTGCACTTGGGACATGGGGTGTGTTGGGTATCAGTTCACCATCGATACAAATTAGTATACCCGATATAGACTAGTACGCTCTGGTACTGCAAACTATATTTTTAAATATGACAATCCTGCCCACTAAAGTAGTTATTGTGATATATGGCTACCTGATGCCAAATATATAAAATTGCCTTCCATATTCATCATAATTTTCTTCTAAAGAAATCATACCATAAAATAAGATGGTCTAAGTCCCTTTGTCCTAGGTGCTTTCACTTTTGCTTGGTGAGTAAACTACTAGATATACCAACTTTAAGAAAACTAAGATTGCTGGTGATTTTTGTAGTAGTCTAATATGATAATCTTTGTCTTACATTCCTAAAAAAAAGATAATGGCAATTACCGTACTTGGGACATGGTTGTTAAGCGTCAACGTGTCCTAAAGTAACTGACACAAACATCTCAAAAACTTGGACACGGCCATATGACTATTTAATATATATAAATACACACACACCCACACCCCACATGTATATGTATGTATGCATGCATACGTACATACATATGTATGTGGTGTATCCTTAAAATGGTTATGTACTTTCAGGGAAAAACGGATGGAAATATGCACAAAAAATATAGGATCTAGAGTTAAATGGGTTTGAAATTTTGTACCATGTACAGATTTGATAAGTCGGGGAGGGGGGGGGGGGGTGTAAAATAGGAGAAAACTAGCCATTACAATATGCCAGCTCAGTCCCATTCTAGGTGGAGGGAAGATAGCCGTAATACCAATTATGTGAAGGGTAAAATAGTAATTTACAAGTGAAAAACCTAGATCTCTATTAGAGTAAGATTTGGCTCTGAGTAATATTTCATTCAAGATACGGTTTGGTCAAGTTTCTAGGGTATGAGCCCTTCTCTGACCAGATGTGCTTAATTCCTTAAATAGCACAGCCTCTCCTATTGTTGTATTGTTCAGACTAATGCTCTATCCGGATATACAATGGAGAGGAGAAGAAGAGAATATGGAGGAGATGAGAACATAAAATGACTTCGTCTCCTCTGTTTTCAATGCACAAGATTGAAAAGAAAAGAAATTTATTTCAGTTGTTTGGTTTTGGAGCAAAAAAGAACTTTTTTTAAAAAAGGTCTTATTCTCAGCGCCTATTTTCTTTTCCCCAAATATGTCCACTTTTGGAGAAAAAATTGTGGGTTTGCTGAGAAGTAATTTCTCTCCATTTCTCTTCTCTGTTTTTTTTCCAACTCATTCTCTTATTGTTTTTTGAACTATAGTTGAGAGATCCAAATTTTCTCCTTCTCTCCACCCTACTTCTTTCAATTGAAACAAGGTTCAAGGAAAAAAGAAAAGAAAAATCAAGAAAGAAGATAAGAAGGAAAAGATTGAGGAGAATGTTTTGGGATGGTAGAAGTGAAGAGAGTGGTCCTTTTCCATACTATCTTATTTCATAGATTTAGTTCCCTTTTGTCTGCTCTGTAGTGCCCTGCCCTGCATGCTACCCCTGTGTGTGCTTCTTTTTTCTTCATTGGATAAATATATAGGCTTTTTTTTTTGGCCAAGATATTTGATCTGCTAAGCCAGCCATGTCTCTGGCTTGCAATAGGCATTTCAACTGTCATGTTGAATTCCCATGTGGCCTGACTAAAAACCTTGTTTTTTTGCCATTTCTGGGTAGATTGGTCATGGTTTTAAGCATCAAATTATATACTCAATATTTAAATTCTTTCAATTAATAATCCTGACAGTAGATTTATTTATTGTTGGAAATTTGCATCCCTTTAGATTGTACCAAGTTTCTTGCTTAGGCCAACTGCTTTGACCATCCTATATGACTTAAGTATTATCCATTTTGTCCTCCAATGGCGTGGATTAGGAAGGCTTTAAGGGATATTGGTGTCATGGGTTTGGACGCTAGCAACATTGTTAATTGGACCCAAAGGGAAAATTTTGCGTGGGCTCAACTACTGTGGTATTTAGTATTCGTGAAGAGATCAGTTCAATCATGCTTGAGTGCAATAATTAGAAAGTTTCCATTTGTCTTTGAGTACCTAAGTGTTGCAAAAAGTGGAGAACATCGAGAAACCTAAACATTGAATTTTTCATGTGGCAGTGGTGGTAATTAGTATGCCTATTATGTATATATTGGTTTATAGTTGTGATGGTTGAAATACAGAATTGAAAGTTCAAAACATCATAGAATTTTAATTGGAAGTTAATGTGGAGAATAAGGGACTATGCAGATGATGTAGAAACTTGCATAGAGAAACACAATGAATGAGAGAGAGAGAGAGAGAGAGAGAGAGAGAGAGAGAGCAATTTACCAATGAGATTTGGGCTTAAATGATGTCTGTAGTAATGGAGGTGGGCTATCTGAATTCAGAATTTGTAACAGTAATCAATAATTAAATTATCTACAAGAAACCAATTATTTACTGATTCCTTAAGACATCTAGTTGTTGTTATGAAATGGATAGCTTTTGATGTCAGGAAACGATTTATGGTTTATAAGAATCCAGACTTGCTGGATTGTTGGTGCATTTCTGATTTAGGATATGTAAATTATGGTCCACATTTGAATTTTTGACTTATATGTTATATTTTGCCCCCCTAGATATTTTTAATACTGCTTATTTTGTATCCAATCTGTTTTACTGGGGCAGGATTTTGATATCAAGTCCAATTTTGTTTAATGACTTACTGGATCATTCTAGTAAGCTGAGCAATTTTAAATTTTTAATCATTCTATTCTACAGTTGATTTGTTTATTTATAATCCCTACTGTTTATAATCTCTATTCTAGTTGGCACTTAAAGTTTAGAACTTTTATTTTAAAAAATGATATATGCATGCCATCACTAATTACTCGAGTAAATCTATCTGGTGGCATTGCTTCTGAACTTCTTCAGTAATGGAGGATTCTTTAGAAATGATATAGTAGGGAATTGGACTAATATAATCATATAGTTTTGAATATGGTGGGATGTTTACCTTTTTTATTTTTATTGAGAGCCTTTCATGCTTGTTCATAACGAAAACATAATTGATTCCACTAATCAAGGCCCTTACTGCAGTTTGAATTAGAGAAACTGCGTCTTCTTTGTGAGCGAATTGTCAAAAGGGAAAAGCTGAAGGTAAATAACTCCTTTAGTGACATTCATGCATATTATTGGATATTTCGATATATTGATGCTTTTCATTACTAGTGAATACCAAATGTTCATAGGTCATTTTAGGGCTGCTTGAGTTCTATTTGAAGTGTATGCAGTTTGATTTAACATCTGCACTGCACATGTTGCTTTCCACCTTCTTATATGTTTTGCACAAACTGTAGGTTTGAACCACTTAAATCTGTATGATGATATACATGTCTCATTATCTTTTATGAGAGCCATGTCTTGAATGTTCGTATATTGCATGCCTATTTTTCATTTCATAATCCAAAGCTACAATAACTGCTGAACTGTTAGATCCACTTGAAATTTAAATATAAACTCTTTTAAATGTTTGAGTTGATATTCAATTTGGATACGTTAGTATATCTGGGTTAGAGTTTGGGTCCTAGTTTCTTTTATTTTTATTTTTTATGGAGTTTTTTTTAATCTACTTTGGACATTTAGTTTAGATCCAATTACTAATTAATGATGAATATCTGTAAGATTATGCCTATCTTCTTTAAAAAATTCTTTCCTCATATTTTGAATATCTAGCACAAATATTGCATTATATATGAAGTCTTATATTGTTGGAATCATTAGCAGAACAGTTTATACTGTTAGTTGCTGATTCCTGTTGTTTTTGCTAGATTTCAGTTATTTTGCAATTAAGTATCCTACAAAATTAGATAATAAGTTGTTGTAAAGATAAAATTTGAAGAAAAATTTCAGTATGGATGATCATCAATCAAAAGTAGCACTCTATTTTCTCTTAAAACCTGGATAATGCAGCACCCAAATTACACGGCCCTCCAAGATCGATAGGCATAACAGTAGTTTCCAACTGTTCTGTGCCTGTTACAAGCACAGGTGAGTCAGATAGATACATGCTAGACAGGTCTGGGTTTGGCATATCCAAAGATTTGATCATGTTGGTTGAGATTTATTCCAAAGTACAGCAAATTCAGATGGTGCGCACCCTAGATCCAAAACGGGCGTCTATGTCGGGTCTAGCTGCTTACCAGCCTTAAAGCGGTGGCATGAAGTGGACCCATTATGTAAGAGTGATGGTCAAGGGATCTGGTCCAAATAAGTCTGAAGCAAACCAGGTTGGATCAAACTGTAAGGAACTTGACCTATGACCTCTTGACTTGAACCTCTTTGCAATAGGCAGCAGTGGCTCTCTTTCTCTGCACTCTCTCAGCGGACTCCTCAGTCTTTGTCCTCATATTTTTGCAAGTTCCTAATGTTAGGTGGCATTTGAGATACGGTGCTGTATTTTAACTCTGACCCATGTTATGATATATGGTACCAAAAATATAAATAGATAATTGAGTTCATTTTACTGAAACTTTTGTATTGGTCTGAACTAATATTCTTCGTGGTATGGTGACATTTCTAAGATTGCTGTTTGGAAAATGGAAATTGTACATCAGCATAATGTTTTGTTCTCCCTTACTTATTTTCTGGTATTTCATGGCTATAAATGCATAGCAATTTCTCACGTGTATGCTTTGTTAACTTCTAAAATATTGTCAGAGAGATTTGGTTCTTTGTTCGCATGACATACTTGCTTCAAGAAGGGATTATGTTGCTTTCTCGGTCCTTGTACGGAGTTCTTTCTTCCCACCTGGGGTCAGTTCAGAATCTGCCACCACTTCTATAAATAATAAATCTTATAGTGGAACCATTCAAAGGTCTGATGATGTCACAGTGGATAGTACTGTTTCTGGCAAACGGACAATCAGGCTTTCCTTGCATAATAGGGCTATTGATCAAAGCACCGAAGACAGCTCCACATCTCAACAATCCACGAAGAGGAAACTAGCTGATAGGACATCTTATGCTGGCAAGCAACTTCAGAGTAGATCTGCTTCCATTGCCTTCCGCAATTCGGAAGATGGGGAAAGAAGGTCTAAGCTTAAAAAGGTATTTGGATCTCTATGGAGATGCATTTATCCATCTTGAGTATGATGTTGACTCATGTGGCCATATTTCTTTTGCAGCAAAAAGAAACCTTCCAGAAAGAGATTGTGATGACTTCTGACCAAGCATCAATGCAAAATCAACGGCTTCCTAAAGGTTTTGCTTATGTTCCTATTGATTGTCTTTCCAAAGAGAAATCACTTGCCCATGATTCAGAGTCTCATGAACCACAAGAACCTGGTGGGTAGGACCTAAGAAGAGCGCCTGTTGGTGCTTGTTCTAATCATCAAGGCCACAACCATCCCTGATGTATAATTTTGAAAGAGAACCTTGATCGATGATGCACTGCCAACGGAAATAGATCATGGTCAATCAAAGGGATTGGGGCTGGCCAATATTCCTATACAACAGAGTTGGTGATTGTCAAACTTTGTGTATCTACCTGAGAGCAATTGTACAAAGGGTGAGAGTGAGTTTCCATTAATGTATCATGTGGGCTTCCATCGCTTGGCTGGCTGCCATCCGTTGGCTGCCCAGTTGAAGGAACGGAAGCATAGCTCTTTCCTTGTATATGAGGAATATAGGAATCGATTAGGTTGCAGATTTTGTAAAGTTATTTTGTATATTCTTACCATGGCATTTATCAATACTTAGGAGGTCTGAGCTAATTTTAGGACTAGGCTAATTCTTTTGACATATTTTATGTTTCAATGTGATTTTATATCTCATATGTTGCAGTGAGACGATTGTTAATTGTAATGCCAACCAAGGCTCACAATCCGTGGCCGTGGCCATCATATTTTGTTCCATGTGTTGCACGTTTCTTAACAAAGTAGTTACTAAGTTGTGTGGTACCTTGTTCCCTCAACGTTACTGAATGGAAAATTTTTGGGGTCAGTCTCTCATGCCTTTGTTGTTATGCTTCCTGAAAAACGGTTCTGCTCGTTTTAAAATTGCATGTGGGTGGTGGCTTTAGCCAAGCACTGGCGCACGTTAACAGCTGACGATACCTTTGATGTGGACAGCTTTGGGCTCGATCCTACTTTCACTTTGTATCTTTCATATGGAAAATCTCTTCTCATGACTTTAAGGTATAATTGTTTGTATAAAAGATAACTAATCATAAAAATTTCACATTGAATTAAATAATAAACTGAAATAGTATATAAATTTGGATTGTACATAAAATTATTTTTTCAAAAGATAGAATTAGGAATAAATATATACGAGAAATTATATGAGTAGCTTCAATTGAAGATAAAATAAGAAAATTGATTACGGTGATTTGGGTATATACCTTTAGATGCTTTAGTTAGAAAAAATAATTTTTTAATAATTCATGATAATGATAGAAGTAGAGGTAGATTTAAACTAACATGAACAGAAATAATTAAGAGAGATGAGTATTTGTAATTTGAGTGTCGTCTGAATGAAGCAAAGTAGAGAAAGCAATTTCATGTAAGCCAGCCCCATGTAGTTGAGAAAAGACTTAGATGAGTTGAGTTAAGATGTAAAATTATTTCTTTCTTGCAAATAGTTAGTGTAGGCTTGATGTTGATTTATCATATTCATTTGTATTATATATTTATGCTATTTAGAATTTTTTTTGAAGGACTGTTTTAAGAAAATAAAAAAATATTTCAGTATCCCAATACGATTAAGAAGATTTTTAAAATTTTGGCTCTGGCTCTGCAACTTAGTGTAGCTGAGGGTATCTGTTAGTGTAAATGAAATGGTTATGATTGGCGTTAATCTATAATCTAATTCTGCTTGGTTCCACTAATCGTGATATATTTCCTTTTTCGTTTTTATTTTCTTGTTATGGTTTGTGCAGTGTTAATGTGGGCTGGCTTAAGTTGGCAGCATGAGAATGATAACGCTATGAGATTTGGGAGGGTTCAACAAGCTTTTTTTGCACTCTTCCCAATATTGATTTTAATGCGGTGTCCTAGGGAGGCCTTCCTTCAGGGTTCGTTAAAATAAACTTCGCTAGGGAGTATTCGGAGAAGATTCGCAGGTTCTGCATTTATTATCCAAGGATTGGTGGAGTGATATTGGCGGCAGGTGGCTTTGGCCACCTAGACTCCTTTGTTCCTCTGGCTGAGCTTTACGCAGCTTGGGCAGGCATTATCTATGCTACTCGGATCCTTCATGCTCAACGTCTATTCATTGAGGGGGATTCTATTACTGTCATTCGATGGCTTCAACAGGACTGCCACGATCAGGTTTCTATAAACCCCTTACTCCGCAACATCTGATATACCATACGAAAGATTTACAGTGTCAAGATTTACCACGTCTATAGGGAGGTCAACTCTGCAGTTGACTGGGTGGTGGCCTCTGTGGTCTATCATGTCGAATTTTGGATTTGACAGCAGGAAGACCTATGTCCTATTGTATTGAAGCAAATTTGTTTCTGATCTATCCAAATTTGCCAACCTTTTGTGGATGGAAGTCTACTGTTGTTGGCATTGAATATGTTGTGGATGGATCAAATGCTGATGTGGTCCGAAATAATCTGGTGATTCAAATTAGGGAATGATGGTACATGAATAACCTTCTTCCTTTGGTTTGATCCAATTTTCTCTAGTAAAACTTAAGACCTTGATCATTTTTGCCTTCCCTTGATCCACATTCCGCGAGGGTGAGCCAACTCCAAAACTTGTCTAGGGGCTTATAGCTTAGTTGGTAGAGCTTCGCTCGTGCAATTGGGTCATTGCGATTACGGGTTGGATGGCTTGAGAGGTAATGGTTTACTCTGTGATGAATGAGTTCACGGTTTCATATTCTATCACTTTTTGATGGGGGTTCTTTGTTCCTACATGACCAACTCCAATAATCCAAACGTTGAGTCAATTGATGGCAAAAAGGAGAATCTGAATGGTCTTAATTGAATATTTAGGTAGTGTTTGACTCCCCAAAAGCTATTCTTGGATAAATGTACATGATAGCATTTATCTAGGGGATAGCTGAGGGAATAAGCACCTTTTTAAAATTACAAGTGTGCCATCAAGGGATAACTTTAGTTGTTCCTGGGTTTCCTAGGAATAAGTTCATGGGTTATCCCCTCTAGTTAAACTTTTTCAGACATATCCCTTTTGGTAATAACTTTTAGGGATAAGGGGGATATCCAAGGAATATTCCCCTTATCCCCTTGGATATCCCCTTATCCCCTATTTCAAACACTCTTAGGTTGTGTTTGAAATGGTGGATAAGAGGAGATATCCCCTGGATATTCCTCCTTATCCCCAAATGCTATAGCTACAGGGGATGGTGCTGAAAAAGTTTAACCAGAGGGGATAACCCATGTTTAACCATGGGTTATCCCCTGAACTTATTCCTTAGGGAACCTAGGAATAACTAAAGTTATCCATTGATGGTAGAATGGTAATTTTAAAAAGGTGCTTATCCCCTCAGCTATCCTCTGGATAAATGCTATACAGCAATAGCCAAAAAGCTATCAAACACAGCCTTAGACAACCAAAATAAAAAAAAGGAAGGAAAAGATTGCATTGCGGTAGTTATGAATTTAATTGAGTTTTCATTACTTGACCAAACAACTTCCAATTCAGTTATTTCAACTACATCAAATGATTCGATTGATGGATCGAACTGCTAGCATCCATGGACGTATTTGTCCAATCGACACGTCCGAGATCTTGTTAGCATAAGATTTATGCTTGTTAGGTTTTGGTGATTCTATTCATGAAAAGATATGGAGTGTCGTGCTCGGTTTCGCCAGCATCCTCTTCCGCTCCAGTAACAAATTTATAGGTAAGAATGTCGATCCATGCATGCTCTTTGGTGTATTGCTAGCAAGGATTGCCGGTGATCGCCGAAGATTGGGGATTAGACTAGGGTTTTAGCCGTGCCCTACCTATATTTTGGGTAGTGTTCGTGGTCCCTTCAGCCAAGTCTGGTGGCCAGCCAATCCAGAGCTTAGAGTCGATCGAACCCATTCTAAAGTCAAGATCCCAACAATGGTCAAATGATAGGATGGAATCTAGGCTTTAATTAAAGACCCTATGATCTCTTGGCTTTTTTTTTTTTTTTTTAAACCGTCTAAAAGGCGTTGACGCTCTATTTTTCTTTTGAGAATAAGAAATAGGGTTGTCTGTCTTCATGTGTTGAATCAAAACCTAGGATCCATTGGATCTCCTCCACCAGAGGAAGGTCCCTGCCATGGCCGAAATCTACGTGACCTTGCCAATGGTATCATAGCTACTAGCTAGGGTCCAGCTATACTCAATCCTAATGCTGAGAATAAGGAAGACGATGGATTATATTCAGTTTTTTTATTGAGCCAAACCAACCCATTTTATCTTTGATCTAGCCTTTGAAACAGATGAGTTATCGAGGAAAATGGTTCACCCCGGGCCATTTGGAACTAGTCCAACTCACTGGTTCAATTCAATTAAACCGTATGACCAAAAAATCAGTGTAGTCTAATTTGAACTTAGGTTGTATTGAGACCTAATTGATGTAATTGCTTTAGATTCAATCGAGGTAAGAATAGGTTTGAACCAACCTAATTTTGGGTTAAGGTATAGCATAACTGTTAAGACTAGATGATGACCCACATGACCTAAATAAACCCAGATGACCCCATAGGACTTAAACCCAAGTGACCTATGGTAGGCTTAGGCCTTGAGTTTGGGTTGAGGTTGTGAACCATTACGAGGATGAAATTAATTTAAAAATTTATTATGTTAGTGAGCAGCAGTCCGAATTGATCTGACCTAACTTTGTTAATCTACAAATCAAGGAAAGTAGACTAATTATGAGTTAGCCATTTATAATTTATTTATTTATTTATTATTGTTTAATTATGAAAAGTTAATTGAAATAGCTTGATTATTGTCACTTTGAAGTTTGAACAATCAATAATTTACACAATTGAAATATTTATTTTATTTATATATATTAATGATTAATGCTTACGATTCAAAAGTTATTGTTATTATCATGTTAATGTGCGAAATAGGAATAGCACTGATAAATGCCCTACGTAAATAGTTATGATTTTGCACATTTTAAAAAATATAAATTACTAAATCAATTTAGTAATCTTATTATATTTGATACCATGAAAGCTTTATTGTATTTATACCTTGGAGAAATAAATCTTATATTATAATAAATTACATGATAGCATAAATAAGCAAATACCGATAAGTAATAGATTATTGATTAAAGATTTAACTAAGACATGGATATATATGGAAATTCAACCCGGTGCATTAGTTTTTGTCATAAGAATATATATGATTATAGTCTGTGACCATGCATTTCTAATTAGTGACACCTCAGCAACATGCGCATCAGTTTGCATCGCTAATTCTATTCGCCGCTAATTCATCGCTAATTTTTTGGCATCGCTGTTTCGTTGCTATTTAGGGACGCTTATTTATGGCGTTGCAAATGAGCATCGCTAAAACAAAAGATTCTTATAGCGAAGTTTTAAATAAAATTTTTAAAAAATAGATAAATAGATAATTAATTATCCTTAATGTTTGAGAATAAATTAATTTAACAAAAATAGTTAAAGCATTAATTATAAAATCCTTATATCATTTAATATTGAACTCATATGTTTGGTACTAACCAGAATGACTACAATAAATTAAGCTGATCAGTGCAAAGTCTACTTGGTACCGTTTTATTTAAATTGACTTCTACAATATTCATTCAATAAGAAAAAAATTAAATTGATACCAACTAAATTTAAATTGATTTGCTCGATATTAAAGCAATGCACAAAATTAATCCTAAACCTAGAATATTCAACAATGAATGGCGAAAATTTTGTCTCCTTAGTGCCGATCTGATCCAGCAACTTTGCACAACAAGAAGATAGAAAAATAGATTGTTTTGAGATCCAAATAGAACTTAAATATTGATTGCTTTTGTAGTTTAAATATAAAGTTAAGTTTCATATTTAAAAGTAGAGGAAAAAAAAATGATATGGAACAATTTGATCAAATAGCCAAATGTTGACACGTAATCATATATATATATATATATATATATATAAGATGAAATCTTATTCCATGAGCTGATTTCCTATTGATTGACATTAAAGGGCTTCGATCATTCTATAACTGATACGGCTGACCGTCTCTCTGGGTGGTATTATCTTTTACGATTTCCGAAGATAATGATATGACAGCAAAACCCAGAAAAGGAACTTTGGCTCCGGCCTCCAGCGATATCCTTTAGCTCCGGCCTTTGGCTTCGGCCTTCAGCGACGTCCTTTGGCTCCGGCCTACAGCGACGGCTCCGGTCCTAACTTGGTGCCTTTCTCGCATGCACAATGACCCGCTTCAGGCAACAGATATTGAGATTCGAGGTCTATTGCCGTGTACCTCGCTCACTGAAATCACGGGCAAGTGCTACCACGATCGGCAGTTACCGCTACAAGCGGCCCTCATCCAGCAACGGCTTAACCACTCACCGTTCAAAGAAACTTATCTCAACAAGGAAGATTCGACGGTTCCAACAGAACGAGGTAAACGGGACCCCCCAGACAGGTATAAGAGGAGGACCCGAGCTCAATGCAAGGGGATCTCTCTCTCTCTCGCCCTATCTATCACTCTCTATCTCTCAACTCAAATCTCACTACTACAGAACTGAGCGACAAGTTCACTAACTTGAGCGTCGGAGGGTCCTCGCTGGGAACACTGGCCGGGGACTTCTTGCAGGGTTTCGAAGAAGGGAGACGACCCCTCCATCTTGGAAGCCTACGACAAACCTCAGCATGCCCGTCGCTCAACATGGTTGATTTGTCCGCATCAGATTGGCGCGCCAGGTAGGGGGAGTTCGCATGGGAGGAAGGCGAAGGTTCTCCCTGTGACCTTATCAATTCTGCGAGGGAGACGATGGTGACTACACGAGCACAGGAGGCTTCCTCCAGTCAAGCCTTGGAGCGCATTCCATGGGCTGAGCAATCGGAGGCCAACCTCCGTGTTCCGCCCCCTGCACAATAAGCCAGCCTGACCGGCTTGAGGTTCTGGCTCACCAGGTCCAGGACCTGATGACAATGGTACGGGGACTACAAGAGCATTGTTTGACTGCTGCACCTCAACCCCCTGCGCCCGATGAAGGGGTGCGGGGGACAGTCCAGTCTCACCAAGGCGGGACCCGCCTGAGGTCTCCCGCCTCACCCCCTGAACCTCGTCGCCAAGAGGCCTCGAAGCGACGGCGGTCCCCCTCTCGCCACTCCAGTCGTTCCCACCATTGGCCGGAGGAGAGAGAGTCCAGACGGATGCGTTCCTTACGCCGGCGATCTTCCTTGGCTTCTTCTTTGATTCATCTCGAGATGGCACCCTCAGGAAGACTACCCATCGGGCCAAGCAACGGCTCGATGAGTATCATCGACG
The DNA here is from genome assembly GCA_900491605.1 of Calamus simplicifolius. Lineage (NCBI taxonomy): Eukaryota > Viridiplantae > Streptophyta > Magnoliopsida > Arecales > Arecaceae > Calamus > Calamus simplicifolius. The sequence goes on along the minus strand of UESW01004540.1, from coordinate 363,081 downwards.
GTTGGAGGAGCTTAGCTGTCGGATCGCTAATCCTCACGGGACGGACTATGAGCATCGCCCCCCACTTTCCCGGCGTATTATGGAGGAACCGGTCCCGCCCCACTTCCGTCTCCCCCAACTGGATCCGTACGATGGCACGACGGACCCCCTGGACCACCTGGAGAGCTACAAGTCCTCATGCAGGTCCAGGGAGCAACGAACTCCCTTTTATGTGTCGCCTTTCCAGCCATCCTTCGCAAGGCGGCACGCGTGGTATTCCCGCCTGCCTCCACGCAGCATCAACTCGTTTCGGCAACTCGAGCGATCTTTCCTGGCCCACTTTGATGCTTGCTGAAAGATCCCACGAGTGGCCGATAGCCTATTTGCTGTCCAGTAGAGGAGTGGCGAGACCTTGAAGGACTTTGTCACTTGATTTAAGGAAGCAGCGTTGGAGGTATACAACCTGAAGATTTTGTAGCCACTTTGGCATTAAAGCGAGGACTTCGTCCCTCCAGGTTTGCCTATTCCCTGGACAAGAAGCCTCCGAGTTCTTATGCCGAGCTTCTGAGTCGAGCACAGAAGTACATCCGCGCCGAGGCGGATTCTTCCAGGAGGGAAGCTGACAAAACACCAGTAAGAAACCACCGCCTACTGATCATGCCGGAGCACGACCTCGGAAGCCTGAGCCTCCTCACCGCTCAGATCGCCGACCACTGATGCTTGTTCCTAAGGAGCAATTCACTCCCCTCATGGCTCCTATATCTCATGTCCTACTAGAGATCGAGGAGGAACCTTATTTAAGCGTCGGCTCCCTTGAAATCTGGGACCCCCCGCAACAAGGAGTTTTACTGTCGGTACCACCGATACTATGGTCACGACACCGAGGACTGCCGCCATCTGAAGAAGCCATTGAGGAGCTGGTTCAACAGGGTCACCTGGGCAAATTCGTTCGAAGGGGAAACCTTCCCACTTCGGGTCCATCGGTGCCTCCGATACTTCCGGCCGGCGTGGACAATGCTCCAACGGAGAAGACCATAGCTATGATTTCCTGGGGGCAGGTGGCAGTTCAAAGAGGCAGCGAGAGGGGATAGATTCTGTAATTCCTTTCTTTGGAAAGGATTTAGACGGGGTAGTTAATAAGCATGACGACAGCGTCGTTGTGTCCATGACTATAGCCAAACATCCTATAAAAAGAATTTTAGTTGATAGTGGGAGTTCGGTGGATGTTTTGAGCTACGAGGCTTTTGTTCGGATGAATCTGTCGAAGTCTTCCCTCCGACCCGTCGCCGCGCCTCTAATGGGCTTCACTGGAGACTAGGTGAGCGTGGAGGGGGAGATCGCCCTCCCAGTCACGGCTGGGACCCCTCCATGTCAAAGCACCGTGGTTATAAATTTCTTGGTGGTCGAGTCCCACTGGCTTATAACGCTATATTAGGGAGACCAGGATTGAATTTGCTAGATGCCGTGATCTTCACTAAGAGATTATTGGTAAGGTTCCCCACTGATGAAGGAGTCGGAGAGATGAAAGGGGAGCAAAGCCCGCCACCGCTTTGCTATCATTTGTCTCCCAGCCCACTGGAAGCGGCGTCGGCAATAGCCTCTGAGCCGCTCGATCCCGGGAGCTGGGAAGGAGGGGAGAGCCAGCCGAACACCTCCTGACCCTCCCCTTGGGGGATGACTCGGCAAGGACTGTTCAGGTGGGGGCGTTGCTTCCAGAAGAGGCACGTGATCGACTTCTTACTTTCCTGCGTGCCAACACCGACGTCTTTGCATGGTCATCCTCAGACATGCCGGGCGTCCCCGAGGAAGTGATCACCCATCGGCTCAACCTCAGGCCAGAGTGTCGGCCGGTCCGACAGAAAAAAAGAAACTTCGCTCCAGATAGACAGAAAGCTATCGACGAGAAGTTCGCAAGTTAACGGCTGCAGGCCATATTCGGGAGGTCCATTACCCCGAATGGTTGGCCAACGTGGTGCTGGTCCGTAAGACCAACGGGAGCTGGAGAATGTGCGTGGATTTCACCGATCTCAACAAGCATGCCCTAAGGACAGCTTTCCCCTGCCCCGGATCGATCAACTGGTGGACGCTACATCCGGGCATGAGGTCCTTAGCTTCATGGATGCTTTCTCTGGATACAACCAGATCAGGATGAATCCGGCGGATGAAGAAGCTACCTCCTTCATAACTGAGAAGGGGTTGTACTGCTATAGGGTAATGCCTTTTGGGCTAAAGAACACGGGAGCCACCTACCAAAGGTTGATGAACAAAGTCTTCGAAGGCCAGATAGGACGTAACATGGAAGTGTACGTGGATGACATGTTGACAAAGAGCGTCCACGCCACCGACCATATCGCGGACTTAACGGAGACTTTTGACAACCTTCGTCGGTACCAGATGAAGCTGAACCCACGCAAGTGTGCATTTGGGGTGACAGCCGAAAGTTCTTGGGTTTCATGGTAACCCGGCGGGGGATCGAGGCAAACCGGACAAAGTTCAAGCCATTTTGGACATGAGGCCTCCCGCCAACAAGAAGGAAATACAGCGCCTGACGGGAAGGGTGGCCGCCTTAAGTCGCTTCCTGTCCAAGTCCGCTGAAAGATGTCTACCTTTCTTCAAGGCGCTCCGCAAGGTCAATGAATTCGAATGGACGAAAGAGTGTCAAGAGGCGTTCGAGGGGTTAAAGGAATTCTTATCTACCCCGCCGCTGCTAGCCAAGCCAACAGGTGGAGAAGAACTCCTTCTATACCTCGCAGCCTCTCCTGAAGCCGTTAGTTCTGTGCTGGTCCGCGTGGACACCAATGGCACGCAAAGGCCAGTATACTACACAAGCAAGGTGCTCCACGATGCAGAGACCAGGTACTCGAAGATGGAGAAGATTATCTTCACATTGATCGTGTCCGCCCAGCGTCTGCGGCCATACTTCCAAGCCCACCCGATCGCGGTGATCACAGACCAACCTCTGAAGATAGTTCTCGCTCGCCCGGATACTTCCGGCCGACTGGCAAGGTGGGCCCTTAAGTTGGGGGAATTCGATCTGTCTTTTCGCCCCCGGTCGGCCATGAAGTCTCAAGTCTTGGCGGATTTTTTGGTCGAATGCACTTGGGGAGAGGAGCAACCTGAAGAACCTTCTACAAACCCTCAGCCTCTTGGAACCAGTGATGATGAATGGGTCCTTCATGTAGACGGGGCGTCGAATTCTCAAGGGAGCGGAGCAGGCCTCATCTTGGCCAACTCGGATGGAGTTGTAACCGAGTGTGCACTCCGCTTCCTCTTTCCAGCCACTAATAATCAGGCAGAATATGAAGCTTTGCTGTCCGGGATGAGATTAGCTCAAGAGCTTGGGGTGAAACGCCTTAGGGCGTTCACCGACTCCCAACTGGTCACTGGCCAAATCGCAAGGGAATATGAAGCAAGGGATCCCATCATGTCCCGCTACTTGAGTATGGTGCAATCGCTAGCTTCTCCCTTGGCTTACTTTAGCGTCAGCTACATCCCTCGACAGGAGAATGCTAGAGCCGACGCCTTATCCCATCTTGCCACCTCAGCTGATGGGATGCTGGGAAGAGCTTATGTAGAGCACTTAGAAGCCCCGAGTATTGACGCATCAGAGAAACTCTACCAGTTGAGCAGGAGCCTTCCTGGATGGACACCTATGTCCGGTACTTTACCGAGGGTACCCTCCCAGAAGACCCTGCCGAAGCTAAGAAACTTAAAAGAGGGCCCCGAAATTTTTCATAATGGAGGGAAAGCTCTATCGGAGGTCGTTCTCATACCCAGTTCTCAGGTGTGTTGGTCCCACCGAAGCTAATTATATTCCAGAGATACATGAAGGTATATGTGGAAGCCATCTGGGGGCAGAGCTCTTGCATACAAAGCCCTACGGCAAGGGTATTACTGGCTGACAATGAAGGAGGACGCCTCCGAACTTGTTAAGAGGTGTGATAGCTGCCAGCGCCATGCCAACATTCAACATCAACGGCGTCCCAGCTGACCCCCCTGGCCGCACCCTGGCCCTTCGCACAGTGGGGCATGGACATCCTGGGACCGTTCCCTCCAGCCTCCGGACAACGCAAGTTCCTAGTGGTGGCAGTCGACCATTTCACCAAGTGGATCGAGGCGGAGGCTCTCGCCAAGATCACGGAGGGCAAAATAAGGACTTTCTTCTGGAAGTCTGTGGTGTGCCGGTTTGGGCTACCGCACACCCTCGTTACTGACAACGGTCGACAGTTTGACAACGCGGCCTTCCAAGAATTCTGCGTTGGCCTGGGCATCCATCATCGATTTACCTCCGTGGGGCACCCCCAGACCAACGGCGCAGCCGAGGTGACCAATCGCATCATCCTCCAAGGGCTCAGGGCTCGGCTAGATGGCTGCAAAGGGCGCTGGGTGGAGGAACTCCCCAGTGTACTGTGGGCCTACCACACGACGCCGCGAGCCCCTACTGGGGAAACTCCTTTCAGCCTGGTCTTTGGGACCGAAGCGGTCATTCCGGTGGAGATAGGAGTTCCCAGTCCCCGACATAATTATACCACGAAGAAAGCAACTCAAACCAGCTGCGAGCCGATCTAGATTTAGTGGAAGAATTGCGAGATCAAGCACAGCTTCGCATGGCGGCTTTCCGTCAGCGAGCGGCCAAGTACTATAATGCTCGAGTACGATCCAAGACGTTCCGTTCCGGAGATCTCGTTCTACGAAGAGCTGAAGTATCAAAGCCAACAGAGGGGGGCAAGCTAGCACCGAAATGGGAAGGACCATACCGTGTCAAGGAGGTACTTCACCACGGGGCATACAAAGTTGAAGAGCTAGACGGGAAACTGCTTCCTCGTACCTGGAACGCCGACAATTTACGCCGGTATTATCAGTAAGGCGCTATATTCATTAATTTGAATCTATTTGACAGATTGATGTTCGAAATGTTTGCATTATTTTTGAATGAGTATGCTCGCCAACAAAGACCGGCTCTCTGCATCGGCAACTAAAGACCGGCTCCGCATCGGCAACTAAAGACCGGCTCCGCGTCGGTAACTAAAGACCGGCTCCGCGTCGTAACTAAAGATCGGCTCCATGTCGGCACTAAAGACCGGCTCTCCGCGTTGGCATAAAGACCGGCTCCGCATCGGCAACTAAAGACCGGCCGCATCGGCAACTAAAGACCGGCTCGCGTCGGCAACTAAAGACCGGCTCCGCGTCGGCACTAAAGACCGTCTCTCCGCGTTGGCAACTAAAGACGGCTCCGCATCGGCAACTAAAGACCGGCTCCGTGTCGGCCTAAAGACGGCTCCGCATCGGCAACTAAAGACCGGCTCCACATCGGCAACTAAAGACCGGCTCTCCGCGTCGGCACTAAAGACCGGCTCGCATCGGCAACTAAAGACCGGCTCCCCTAAAACGTCTCTCTGCATCGGCAACTAAAGACCGGCTCCGCGTCGGCAACTAAAGACCGGCTCCGCGTCGGCACTAAAGACCGGCTCTCCGTGCTAAAGACCGGCTCCGCATCGGCAACTAAAGACCGGCTCCGCATCGGCAACTAAAGACCGGCTCTCTGCGTCGGCACTAAAGACCGGCTCCGCCGGCAACTAAAGACCGGCTCCGCGTCGGCAACTAAAGACCGGCTCTTCGCGTCGGCACTAAAGACCGCTCTGCGTCGGCAACTAAAGACCAGCTCGGCAACTAAAGACCGGCTCCGCGTCGGCAACTAAAGACCGTCTCTCCGCGTTGGCAACTAAAGACCGGCTCCGCATCGGCAACTAAAGACCGGCTCTGCGTCGGCACTAAAGACCGGCTCCGTCGGCAACTAAAGACCGGCTCTCCGCGTCGGCACTAAAGACCGGATCTCCGAGTCGGCACTAAAGACCGTCTCTCCACGTCGGCACTAAAGACCGGCTCTCCTAAAGATGGTTTCTCGCGTCGGCACTAAAGACCTCTCCGCGTCGGCAATTAAGACCGGCGCCCGCGTCGGCATAAAAAACGGCTCCCTGCGTCGGTAATCCGGGACAATGTTTCGGCGCACAATCACATTTCGCGCGACCTATCTAACGAGGCACCATTGGTTGGTGATTCGCAACTCACACAGCTAAAGCTGATTATAACCAAAGGCACGCGATGAGGGTTAAAACATTCATTGATGGCTAAAAGTTTACAAAATTGCCGACCTGAGTCGGGCTTAGAGCAATAAAAAAAAAAACTACTAAGGGTCATTTGGGGCCGGGTCATCGTCTTCAGGGACGTCATCTGGCTTCAGCCCTTCAATATCCTCGAGGTCGTAGAGTTCTTGGATTTTTTCCTTGCAGTCTTGGAAGCCGGCATCGTAAGCAAACGCCGCCGATTCGGCTAGCTCCTTATCAAAGGCTTTAGACTTTCTAAAATCCTCTACGGCCTCTGCAGCTCTTTTCTCCGCCTCGAGGGCTTTCCGCTCGGACTCGACGGCCTCCCTCTTGGCCTCAGTCACCGCCGCCTCCAAGTCGGCAATCTTGGCGTCGGACTGGCGGGCGACCTCTTTGGCTGCATCTATTTCAATGAGGCGGAATCCAATCGAGTCTTCAAGACACACATTTCTGATTCCACCACCTCCAGCCTCTCCTCGGCCATCCTTTGCTTTTCCTCGGCCACCTGAGTGTTATCCAGCTCATTGGCTGCACGACGCTGGGCAACTTTCAATGCGTACTGGCCTTCTCAGCTCTCAGCCGGATGGCTTCGACTTCGCCCTTTAGGGTAGCCCGGGTATCTCCAAAGCCATCTCTGCCTTTTCTGCCCTGGCTTGGAGTGATAGCATCTCCTCCGCGACTGGTCGAGAGCAGCATCACTCAGGGTCCAAGTTCCCTCATGGCGATCAGAGAGTTCAGTGCCTGAATGGAATGTCAATGTTAAAAAGCAAAATAAAACAAGCAAAACAAAGAGGAAATTGATAATGGGGCAAAGGCTCACCCAAAGATGTGCCACAGACGCCTCGCGGAAGAAGGTGGCTCTCCCTTGATGCCGGAGAAACTCCTGCACCTCTACCACAGATGCTTCATCTAAGGCCCGTTCGGCCCAGCGGTTGTGGTTCGCCAACAGTGATTGAAAGGAAGGGTCGACGCCCCTCCTTTCCCTTGGCACGGGGGCCGCGGAGGATTCCGCCTCCGACTCTGCTGCCTCCGGCCCCTTGGCTGGTGGAGGCGCTTCGGTTGTTGCCCCTACGGGGGGCAGGATAGCTGCGGGAGTTGGCCTATTGTTGCGGGGACCTGCTCCGTCTCACGGCTTCGGGCGGGGGTGACGGCGCTTTTGCGACCTGCTCTAAGAAGGATCGAGCAGGATGACAGGAGGAGCTGGAATTGAAGGTGATCTTTCTCTTATTTGCTCCGCCCGACTTCCTCGCCGGCCTCGGCCCTTACCGTGTCTTTCTTGGCGGGCTCGTCGGCTTGGGCTCTGGCTGCCTCGCACACGTGCGGGATTCTACAATTTTGGCCCTTTTAGCATCGGCCTCCCCAGCGTCGGCCCTTCTAGTGTCGGCCTTCTTCAAAACCTTTTGCGCAGGGGCTTCACAACTCTAGCCCCTCCAGCGTCGGCCCTCCCCGCGTCGGCCCTCCTTGGGATTTTGGCAACGGCCCTTCTCTCAGCAAGGGAATCATTCCCCGTTGCCTTCCTCTTCTTAGTGGCCGCCTGCCTGAGCTCGCGAAGCGATGGTGCCATCCCTATAAAGGCGGGAGATGAATTAAAAAAAAGAGAAAAAAAGAGGAAGAGAAAAAAGAAAAGAAGGAAAATGTGGGTAATCAAGTGCTCACCACCAGAAGGGATTAGGCCGGCGAGACGAAGGTTTTCATCAACCAAAAGCTTATTGCATCGTGGGACATCGGCAGTCAGAAGCTGCCCAAATGCCATTCGATCTCTTGGGAGGATCGAAGAATCCCTATTGGCATCAATATTGGGTGTCCCCCAGCTTCCGCGCACCCCATCGATATCAGTAAAAAAGAACTTATCCTTCCACCCTTTAACGGAGGTGGGAAGGTACAACTTGAGGATCCTATTGGACCTAGGAGTAAAGGACCACCAACCTGATTGCTTGCGGAGGGTATAAAAACTGCGGAATAAGGAGATGCTGGCCTCTATGCCTTGCAGGTGACAGAGAACCAGAAAGCCAACGATGGTTCGGATCGAGTTAGGAACTAACTGGGAAGGTGTTAGAGAATATCGGTCCAGAAGATTGAGGATGAAAGGATGGATAGGTAGCCGAAGTCCGGCCTTAAAGAAGGCTCCATACAAGGCAACTCTTCCGGGACGGGAAAAGGTTACCCTGTCATCAGGAGCAGGGTAGAACAGACGAAGGTTTGGCGGAAAGCTATACCTAGCTTTCAGATTTACTATGTCTTGAGCAGACATAGTGGAAGCAGTCCCTTCGGGGACTCCTTGACAGCGCTGGAAGGGCCAACAGCCATCGGACGCTTTGGGCGGAAGTCCGCCCGCCGGTCAGATGACTCCCGGCTACGGGGCGTCTGACCGGCTGCCGTTCTGGCAAGGAGTGATTGGAGGAGGGGTAGACCACTGGCTTGGTAAGGAAGCGGAAGTTTGAGAAGGAGTGGGGGAATGATCCCCGGAATCAGAAATAGAACAAGAAGGCGAGGAAGCCATGGAGACTAACCTGGAAAACTTGAGCTAGGATCGATGGAGCACGAGAAGAGAATAAAATACGGGAGGCGGACGGACGCTTGCAGACTCGAGAGGAAGCAGTAGCGTAAGAGAAGGGAGGATGGGAAGGATAAGGATGATTTTTTCCTCTTATAGCCCCATTTCAAATCATCCCATGGCCGTCCGTTCTGGCCATGTGTCCACCTTCAAATGGAAGGCGCTTTGGCGGCCTACCGGCACGAAAAACACGAAAAGCTCCACCAATAGAGAAATGGCGGTGGCCTTACCGCAATGATGACGCTCGCCTTTTATGACTCACTACTCGAGGGAAATCCTCTCCAATCCCAACAGCCCGGACAGACAAATGATGGCGCGAAAATCGGCCGCCCAGAGGATATTAACACCCCTTTCGCTAGTGATTGTGCGCTCACCATCTCAGGGGCGGGGGGCATCTGATACGGCTGACCGTCTCCTCTGGGTGGTATTATCTTTTGCATGATTTCGAGATAATGATGTGACAGCAAAACCCAGAAAAAGAACTTTGGCTCCGGCCTCCAGCGATGGCCTCGGTCCTTTGGCTCCGGCCTCCAGCGACGTCCTTTGGCTCGGCCTTTGGCTCCGGCCTACAGCGATGGCTCCGGTCCTAACTTGGTGCCTTTCTCGCATGCACAATGACCCGCCTTAGGCAATAGATCCCGAGATTCGAGGTCTATTGCCGTGTACCTCGCTCACTGAAATCACGGGCAAGTGCTACCACGATCGGCAGTTACCGCTACAAGCGGCCCTCATCTAGCAACGGCTTAACCACTCACAGTTCAAAGAAACTTATCTCAACAAGGAAGATTTGACGGTTCCAACAGAATGAGGTAAACGGGAACCCCCCAGACAGGTATAAGAGGAGGACCCGAGCTCAATGCAAGGGGATCTCTCTCTTTCGCCCTATATATCGCTCTCTATCTCTCAACTCAAATCTTACTACTACAGAACTGAGCGACAAGGTCACTAACTTGAGCATCGGAGGATCCTCGTGGGAACACCGGTCAGGAACTTCTTGCAGGGTTTCGAAGAAGGGTCTTGGAAGCCCACGAAAACCTCAGCGTGTCCGTCGCTCAATACGATTGATTTATCCGCATCAATAACCATCCAATGCGGATCATTCGACAAGGTTCTTACAACCAGATCGAAGTAGAAAATCACTATATATAACTTTCTATGGCATGGGATGATTCCATAATTTCTCATCAAGCCTTTCGATACTTATCTCACATGGCTTCTTACTCCATTAGTCAACCCAAACCTTGAAATTCTTTGAGAAAAAAAAAATCAATTTCCTACCACAGCAATGATTAATGTTCATTTGCAAGTTAGCTGCAATCAATGCGAAGCAGTGACGCAACCAAAGAACGCGGGACTTTGCGTTGCGTGCGCGCGCCAATAACAACCTTCCGACCATCAATCGTGCCTACATCAGCGTAATTCCATTCACTCCCGGTCCGGACAACGAGATCAGCAAGCAAGCACTCCTTCAAGTTCAAGGCTCTCCTTCTCCACGAAGGAGGCCACGTGTCAGCTGACAAAGCGGGACTGACCTTCCGGTAAGTTGACCGATGGTAGGTCGCAGCCGTCTCCTTTGACGCCGTCCACCGTCCCTCCCTCGGAAGAGATGTCTTCCTCTATGGCGTCTTCCCCACTGCCTTGGAATTTCCAACCGACGCGCTTTATTTCCTCTCCCTCTCCCTCTCCCTCTCCTCTCCGTCTCCGTCTCTCCACCCACCCCATTTCCCCTCTCCTCCCTGAACTCTTCGCTCTCTTATTCTTTTTCTGCTCTCTTTGCCCAACAAACGAAGGGAGAGAAGCAGCGGAAGGAGAGGACAAGGAGAGAAGAGAAAAGAGAAGGAAAATAATAATAATAATAATAAAATGATGAAGGCCAGAAGCAGTAGCAGCGAGAGGAAAGCGGGCTTGAGATGGGTTCTTATCCTATGCATCATGAGCTTTGGCCTTGGGATGCTGTTCACAGACAGGTTCGGCTTTTTTTTTTTTTTAAAAAAAAAAACTTTTTTATTTTTAACCCTTTCGAATGTTTGATTTGATTTGATTTGTTTCTTGATTTGGATTTGATTCATTCTTGAATGATTTTTGTCTGCCCAGATTTGGGTTAATCAGGATTTGAACAATCAAATCGTCTCAACGCGGCGGCAGGAACAAGAGCTTCAAGTCATCTCAGACGATTGTTCGACCAAACGGGTAAATTTTAATTTTCTTCTAATATTAGCTTGTTGCAGCAGCATGGAGTTTTCCTTCTTTAGAATGGTTTCTTTATTGATGTCAGAAGCCTGGGCAAGATAAGGAAATAATGGGGGAGGTGACCAAGACCCATGAGGCTATACGGTATGTAGATTTATCCTGAGCAATGTTGTTGGAAAATTTATTCATATGTCTTTTTTTTTTTTTTTTTTTTGAGAGCTAAATTTTGGAGGACTTTGGTGGTATTTGAATGTTATCAGATCTTTGGATAAGACAATCTCTACGCTGCAAATGGAGTTGGCTGCCAAGCGGAGCTCGCAAGAGTTGCCTGGCTTGGATCGTTCTCCATCAATCTCGGAATCCAGTCAGGTGAAGAAGAAGGCTTTCGTTGTGATTGGGATCAATACTGCATTTAGTAGCAGGAAGAGGCGGGACTCGGTCAGAGAGACATGGATGCCTCAAGGTTGGCTCTTCTGCTACAATATTTTAAATTTCTTTTTAAATTGCAATTTAGCTTGTACCGTATCTGGAGGTTGCGATATTTCTTCTAATAGGAATGATCTATATCAGTACCTCTAGATATGCCATGTTCTTTCTAGCATCTAGCTTATATTCTGCACTATAGTTATCAATGATCATGTGCTTTTTAATTTTTTTTTAAATTGCAATTTTGCTTGCACAGTATCTTGAGGTTGCTATCTTTCTTCTGGTTGGAATGATTTGTATCAGTGCTTCTAGCTGTGCCATGTTCTTTCTAGCATCTAGCTTATATTCTGCACTACAGTTATCAACGATCATGTGTTTCCCCTTTGAGTGTTGCATCATTTGTGAAGTTATTCAGCAGCACCTGCATTTGCTTTATTAGTGGAAGAGCTTACTGGGCAGGAGTTTAAATCAGTTTTTGCTTATTTGCTCGTTCAGGGCAACAACTGGATGAACATGAGTTCACAGGTCAAAGTGCCAAGAGGAGAACAATCATGTGGCATCTATTGTTGCTTCTGTTTTAGCTTTCAATTTAAAGGACTTAATAAATAAACAAAAGCCAATCATCACTTGTTGTAGTCTTATTGTTCTCAACCATGCTCAAGTTTTGTTTACCTGTTTAATATAATTTTGACTTGAACACTTACTTTTGCCAGTTAGGTCATAAAAATGATATCTTGAATTGGTATCATTATGCATTCATTTTTCTTCTCCTCAAGTTTGTTCACAAAATTAAGGTCTACTATTATGGTTTACTATAGTCATAGTTTTGTGAAATTAAGTTACCATTGGTTTATAAAGTAGTGTTATGTCCATAATAATTATGGATATTATTACTACATTCTCATAAAGATATACTAGAGGTTGCCTTTTTATTATTTTTTCTAGTGTGGAAATGTAGTTTTTGTATAGAGAACTCTTACTTTGTAAATGCTATGTGAAATTTCCTTAAAACTTTTTCTGATAGAAAACAATTTCCTTAAAACTTGAGATTGATGTATATTTCCATCATACCCCATAATCTTATGTATAATCTTCTTGTTATGCTATCTTTCTGAAAATTAATGGTTACCCTTACTGACTCATAGTCAAACAATCAAGTTATGGAAATATTTTTCCAAATCAAACTTGAAAAGAAAATAAATGATTACCCTTATTGAGCAATAGTTGAATAACCAAGATATGGAAATATATTTTCCAAATCAAACTTGAAAAGAAAATAATCTGTATGTGTTTTTGCATATTGAATTGTTAATATGAAAATGCAAAATGAAATTTTAGAAACCTTTATGGTGACTTATTTTTCCATTTTCTCATATTGTTCAAGCTTAAATTCTGACATATAATACGATTGGTATGTGTAGATCTTCTTGTAACACTATCTCTCTGAAAATTAATAGTTAACCTTATTGAATTAGAGTTGAACCCCAAGACTGAAGTGATTTCGGAGAAAGAATAGTTGACAGACAATTATTTATAGCGATTTAAATGGCGATCACATTTTCTCTTCAGTTTATTAATATAATCACCTGCTTTCCTTCAGAATGCTGCAAAATTTCTTTCATGGGCTCCTTTGATTCTATGATAGACTTGGATACAAATTAATGCTGCTATTGTCAGAAAAACAAAGGTTATATGAGGAGGAAAGAGAGCTTAGAGAATGACGGATATTCAGAAGGATATAGGGGCTACATATATCCTTGTTATAGATACTGAATGAGCAATGTTTTGAAGGATTTGAAGATTGATAGATAAGTGAAATTGAAGCCTGCTACAGGGTGTTGGAACTAGAAAAATGCAGGCTTCATATTTCTTTGAGTAGAGTAGATGGTGAACTAAATTTGATTGTGATTGGATTAAAAGTTTTAAGAAGGAAATTGAGTATGCCATTACCAGTAGGTGTCAAAAGCCACAAGAACAAGCAGCAGTTGCTGCATTGAGGCATCCTGTAGAAGGAAAGAGGTTTGGGCAAGAAAGATTTCATGGCATCCTTAATAAGTTTAGATAGAGGTGCTTATAAAACGTTTATATGAGGTAGTGTCAACTTATTCTTGATCTATATACTACCTATTAGCTGGTTACAAAATAAAAGTTAGCATTTAAATTAAAGCTGACTTTTGAATATGGTGTCAGGTTTTGCTTAATGGTACTAAAAAGGGTTCTCATGTAGAAACGAGAGCAAGAAGAAATTAGGCTATAGAAGTAAAGGCTTTTCCAAACTACTAGTTTCCTGCTTTTAATATTTTAGTTACTAAAGGTATGTATTATTAATGTCCCTTGTACAACATATAAGATGGCACTTTGATACTTTAATTCGTAAATAGATAATAATTTAAGATATTTGAAGAGCTTCATCTCTCTAAGTCCAAGTTCTTATAATATTTCTATATTAAGTAACATGACTCATTTCAGCAAAAGCATAAATGATTCAAGATTTCTAAGTATATAAAGCATGCTACAACCATAAGGGAAAAGGCTTATTCCAACTGTTTGGCGCTGGCAATGCCAATCATAATGTGCTTAGCTATCAAGTCAAATTCCATGATGTATATAACTTTGTTATATTCCTGCTTAACGTTCTTCATAGACCTCTACATCTTCCTGTCTACATATCTAACCTTTTGACACAAATCATAGTCTCCCACTGCAGCCTCCTCATATTTTTAACTGACAAGTTCGTACTGTATTAGTTTGTTTTTCACCACTTTATCCTTGGTAGGTGAAAAGTTCTTTCATTATGCTCATTTTTTGAATTTTTTTTTTTTTTTTTTGTGTTCTGGTTTGTAGTAATCAACACTGTTATATTTTGTACTCCACTGTGTACTTTCTCTGATTGTTTCTAAATTAATAACCACCAGGGGCCTAGTATTTCTCTATCAAGAATTTTGCTTAGACTTGAGGGCACCTGAAAATCAGCTAACACCTCAGAAGCATCAATCCCATTCACTCATCCAACTCTCTGAATGAGTGTAATGGGAAAAAAAAAGGTAAATAGCTGCTTAAAAGAATAGGGAAAATGAAAGAACTGAAAAAATGGTATAATGGAAAAAAAAGAATGGTAAAATATGGTATAATTGTTCGATTTATCTATAAAAAATAGATTAAAAAAATGAGTATAATGAAAGAATTGCAAGGATTGCACCTATTAAGGACAAAGTGGTGGAGGATTACCTAAGGGGACGTTTGGTGTGGGGTGATATGCGCAGGATCACCGATGATCCATGAAATGGTAATGAGATTATGCCGTTTAGTTGAGATAGGATAATCTTACATGATACTGATCCAAGATCAAGATCACCCCTACCTCATGGATTACCCCCTTGGGCTAAAATCCATAGACCAAAATATCCCTTATTATAATAACTATATATATTAATAATATAATATAATGCATGATATTATATTTATTATATTGTATTATATTATATTATATATATATATTATTATATATATAGTTTATCTATTATATATAATATTAGTTTATATATTATATATATGGCATAATTTAATATGTTGTGTTATATGATATTATATTATAATGTCTTAGTAATATAATACAAATGTAATATGGGCAATTTTGGTATTTTATGGTTAGTAATCTTAGATTCCTATGGCATACCAAACTTGGTGATTTTAAATCACCAGTGATCCTTGATCATAATGATGTACCACACCAAACATGTTGATTTTGATTACTAGGGGATCTCCCTAAGATTAGGATCATCAGTGATCTAAGAATATTGAGGTGATTTCAAAATGTTCATCAAACGCCCCCTAGCATGTTATGAATTTGTCAATTGAAAATATGGTACATGTCCATTTATTTGTTTCAAGTTGTTTCAATGGCATGCACTTTGACCAAGGTCCACAAAACCGGAACTGAGACCTATACTAGTACATCACCGGTTCAGTACAGGTCAATATGGTATAGTACACACCCTGTATGAAGATAAAGTGCCATTCCTTTTTCACTCTTAATCACTCAGTATCGGGTGGTTTGGTTTGGTACCTAGTTAGTGGTATAGGTCGGATTGGATCGATTTGGTTTAATACCGAATTGAAACTCAGTACCATATCGGTACAGTCATTATGGATCAGTATTATAGACCTTGGCTTTGAGTTGCAGGTCCCATGTTAGGAGTTTGAGATTGATAGCCCTTCTCCAAATTAATTATCCATTCTTAGGTTTAATCAATAGTAGACAAATCCTGCTAAAAGGATTGTTTTGACTATAAATCTTGATGAGATTCTTTTTTTGACTAATTTTGCATTCACGTATTTGTTCTAATTTTAGAAATTTTGTAACTTGTATTTGCAGAGTATCTTATTTCAGCTTAATGAAAACTTTACTCAATTTTTATCCATGGTATAACTGTGTTGTTACTAGTTTGTGTTGTCTAGCATATGAGGTGTCATAATGTAGGCACTATATAGAGGTATGTAACGTACCATTAATATATCCATAAAGGCTTGGATTAATTTGTGCCAAGGTTTTAAATCTTCTGAGATCGAGTTGTCTTGATTTTTTTACAAAATGAGATGCATCGTATCCCATCTTGCCTTAATCCTTGACCTGGTCAGGTATCCTAGTACTTGCTTGGGATACTTTTTTCTTTAAAAAAATATTTGTAGTGCTATAGTGTTTTATTTGATTTTTAAATATGTTTGAACTTCAAAAAATATATCTTTATGATAAATTTGATTTATTTAAAATTAACATCATAATAAAATAAGGTTGAGATAGGACCAGATGGAATGGTGGAGATCAATCTAGCAATCTCTTTAGGATGAGATGTTTTAGCTATCTCGGGCCTCATCTTGCTGAGGCTTGAATCATAGATTTGTGCAAATACCAAGATACATGCTTTGTATTGTGCATAATTGACTGACTGCTATTGGTTTGTGTTGGGCTTTGCTAGTGTGTTTCGGTTTGGTGTGCATTGGCACAGTGAGCCCTAGGACAAGCTAGGTGTGCGGCTAACATGGCTTAGCACATACTATGGTATTGCACCTCTTGAATGTAGCGCTGTGATCCTTGCTATTGTCTAGCAATTCATGTTGTGTTTGACATGCACTATGTCATGTTATCTCAATATCATTTTAATTGTTATGGGGCATTGCACATTTGAGTCTTACCATGTGGCCTTTGTAATCCACAATTTTCCTTGTAAGCTTTCTTGCTTCCTTAGCTTTTGATATTTATAGAGTTTTTTTTTTTTTTTTTTTGAATTGTTTACAGCCATTCCTTCAAGAAACATCTTTTTCTTTTTTTAATCATTATTGTCACTATGTTTAAGTACAATGTTTCTATATGTGCATGTTGCTGACCTTTAGACTTTGTTGGAACTTCTTTCTGTTGGAGCTTCTTTCACAATCCAAAATTATGATATACCATCTGATTTTATTACATACTTGGCAAATTTTACCATGCTTTTAGTTTTATGTGAGTGGTGCCATAAATAATAGAAAGTCCAAAGGCATAAGGTCTGGGTAAGAGTCTGAAGGTATTGAATGCTGACCTGATTTTCCAAAAAAATAAAAAAAACATGGTAGCTGAACCCTATATATTTTACATAAGATTTCAATTCACAATGTCCATCTTAATGTTTATTTCCAAAACCCAAAGAAATATATTTTCTCTTTTTAAATTCCACTGTCATATATGTGGGTTCACTTCCTTTCTGGCTCTTAGCTCGTGTCAATTACTTTGCTGTATTGCGTGCTTAACATTCTCCAGCTATAACTTTTTGCTTTCTTTTCAATAGCAGAAAATATCTTCATTTGACATTTCTGAATTATACTTCTACATGATTGGACAAAATCTTTTACTTAATAAATCTATGCTGAAAAACTTGGTGATCATATGCACTGTTTTTAAAACTCCTATGCATCATAAAGATTTTAATTTTTTTCTCTATTTTTCTCATACTAGAAAATTCCTTGCACCAATTCATTCATCTCGTTTTAAAAGTGCATCCAATTCTTTCCATTAATCCTATTTTTGTCCATTCTACTCAAGTTGCTAAAATAATAGCTATTTGCCAATTAGTTATCATATTCAAATCCAATTTTTATTCCATGTTTATATCGCCATTATTTTGATTCCACTTCTGCAGACAAGTAAACCTATATTTATTGCAAATATCCTTAAATTTTCCTCCTTTGTATTTAATATCTTGTAGTCATGCAATATGGTCATGCTTTTATATCTTTACCTCAACTAGTTTATTGCTTTTCTGTTGCAGCAATTAAGTAGCAAATCAGGATTTGTACTTCTAATAAACTAGCTCTTTTA
This sequence comes from Calamus simplicifolius, assembly GCA_900491605.1. Lineage (NCBI taxonomy): Eukaryota > Viridiplantae > Streptophyta > Magnoliopsida > Arecales > Arecaceae > Calamus > Calamus simplicifolius. The sequence continues at coordinate 345,476 of UESW01004540.1, read as the reverse complement.
ACTGCCTCTATGCATCATGTATTCAGCAGTTATTTGTTAAACGTATATCACCATATTATAGTTAAGTTATTGCATGTTATCTTTGAGAAATTAGCCAGCTAGTCTATGTTCTTTTCTCTGAATGAATAATTTTAGTTTTTCCAAATTTCTTTAATTGGGCATCCCTAGCCTATCCTTCCCTTTTTGTAAGGTGCAGTGCATCCCTTACTAGGATCATTTTAATATCTTAAAAGATAGTTAATATTCATTCCATAATTTTTGTTAATTTCTTGGGAATTGGTTTTCCATATTTTTGGCATCGGCATGGTAAAATTTGACTTACTTTTTAATCTTGGCTGAACAAAAAATAATTAAAAATTTGCTCATAGAAAAGGAAGAGCAAGTCAGATGTTCAGTATTGGTTTGAAGCCCACTCTATTTTTGTGATATCACGTCAATGGTTCTTGGCATTAATATTCATTCCATAATTTTTGTTAATTTCTTGGGAATTGGTTTTCCACATTTTTGGCATCGACATGGTAAAATTTGGCTTATTTTCTAATCTTGGCTGAACAAAAAATAATTAAAAATTTGCCATCAGTGGTTCCTGGCATTCCAATACCAAGATCATACTGGATTTCACGGATCAATGTTCCTCTTCATGTCATTTTCACAAGAAAAATGGAAATAGTGGCTGCCTATAGATTAGAGAAACATAAAAAATCCATCACGTAGAAGTCTAGTTTTTTACATGCATATGTGTGTTGGCAAAAACTAACATGTCTAGTTAATTAATATGGTCATATTCCACCATCTAGACCTACTGCATACCCAACTTTGGGCAAAATGTTTGTATGTAGAGATAGATCACAAAACAAATATTTAGATTTGTTATTCAAAGTTTCCTCCTTTTGTAAGAAAATTTCACTGCACAGAGTATTCTTCTTCCTTGTCCACTAGTTAACCAACATGCATGTTGATTGTGGCTTATCCTGCTTCTATGAACAAAACTAAGCATCATATTTTATTTATAAAGTCTTTATAAAATCATTCTACTTGTGTTTGTAATTTTGTTGGACCAGCGACTCCTGTTCTGAAGCTCATCAAATATTTACAAATTGATATTACATCTGAGTCAGCAATAAAATAAGTAACTACTGTATACCAAACTCAGTAAAAGGATAAGTAAATAATATGTACTATTGGGGCCAAATGTACTGAGTGTTCAATTTATTGTACGTGTACAATCCAGGACTTTAAATGACACAAGCATGATATTATGATAAACTTATCTTCAATGCCAGCTTCACTAATTACACAATTTAGATAGTTAACAAGAATATAGGTTGAGTTGTTTACATGATTGCATATATCTTGGACAAGGCAAATTTCATTTACCACCTATCTATGTTTATGGTAATATTTGGTAGTTATACAAGTAATCTGGAGATAATCTGGAACATGTATCTAATTGATTTATCTCCCTGCATGTTTTAGCACCTTTTAGTGTATACAATTTCATATTTGAAAGGACATAATAATTCATACAATATATATTATCATGTATAACTAATCTATGAAAAAATGTTGCCATTATGGATCCTTTATAATGGATATTGGAAACATGGAAGGGTTGCTCTCAATAAGGTAGTTTTATACCAAATGCCATTCTTATTGTGGTAACGGAAGCTATGACTACAAAAACTGTTGAAGGGTGGTCTTGTTTGGTAGACCCTTTGTTTTGTGGGGATAGTTGCAGACATTCTTCATGTTTTCATATGTGGCCTGGAAGTTGAGTGTAATCTTAACTAACAAGTCTGACCCATCTTCTCTCAAAGAGCAAGTACCCATCTCATTGGGATCAGCATTATGAATCATGGTAAATCCATTGAAGTTTGGGAATATCTAATTTTAAATAAAAGAGGGATGTTAAGATGAAATCTACAAAACTGGTTGTGATTTAAGGAGTTCAAGGTTATGTAACTAGGAGGTAACCCTCCAAAGTTTCTGTAAACCTGAAGAGTGTTTTATTTAAAACAGAAGGCTAGCAAAAAGCAGTGTAGAGGTCTGCATTTTTTTTTTAAACCTATCTCATTTAAATATCACATTAGAATATCTAATGCATTGTTTTTCTATTTAATCAGGTGAGAAGCTTCAACAGCTTGAACGTGAGAAGGGCATTGTAATCCGATTCATGATTGGTCACAGGTACATCATAGAGTAGGACTCTTATAATTGGTCCATCTTTATTTAATATCCTGTTCTATTAGGACATGAATATTATCCTTTTTTACATTTCAATATGTCATATGTTGTGTGCATAAATTATATAATGATTTTTGAATTCACATTTTTGGATTAAACTAATTTACAAATTCCAACATTCTACTTTTCACTATTTCATTGATGTTGCTCTTCATGATTTATTACTTGACATCATTATCATAATTTAATATACTTGCGTTCTAATGTTTCTACATCATTAAATGAAGAAATAAAGTTAATCTTGAACTATACATTCCAATTTTGTAGTATGTTTAAGATCATAATGCAATCAATATAACTAATGAAATTCTAAAAACGTACTGTTGTCATTTCCTTAATGTTTAGGTAGCCATAAGATTTTATAAGTGAGATACTTTTAAAATTATTGTTGATTGTTGATGGTGGAATGTGGAAGCATATCAGTTAAAATATCGGGGTGAAAGTTAAGTCCTAGAATATAGAATCATTAATAGAAAAATTAATGGAACTAATAAATGGAAGAGTTAAAATAGCTGGAAGAGACTAAGTGGGTAGGAGAAAAGAAAAAAAGATTGATAGCTTTAAACTTTAGTATACAAGTAAAGATAGGAATAAAAATAGAGTATATATTATTATAAATAAGAATCTAAAGGATGAGGTTGGAGATATTAAGAGTATAGAAATAGAATAATTTTGATTATATTGGTGTTATAAGATGAGTCAATTAATATTAGGTTAAACTATATTTTTACCGTTGAACTTAGGGGAGTATGTCCCCTGAACTTCAAAAGTTACGAAATTGATCTTGAACTTCGTTTTTTGTTTCTCTTTGATCTTTATCGTTAAAATAGGGTCACGCCGTAAGGAACTTACCTACATGGCATTCGACATGTTTTCCACCTCATCGCCAATCAATGGCAAGGAAAACAAGAGAAAAAAAAGAGAGAGGAGAGGAAGGGGAAAGCCGGGGGTGTGTGGGAAGGGCTGCCGGGGAGGGGGGGGGCGCGCTGCCCCATAGGAAGGGGGACCTTCCATGGCCTCCTTCTATGTTGGCTTTCCTCTTCCTCTCTCTCTTTTTTCCTCCTCGTTTTCCTTGCCGCTGATGTGGTGATGAGAGAGAGGACACATCAAATGCCACATAGGCAAGTTTCTTACAATGTTATTCTGTTTTAATGGTAGGGACCAAATAAAAACAAAAAAATAAAGTTTAGGATTAATTTTGCAACCTTTTGAAGTTCAAAGATTAAAGTGACACACCCCCTAAGTTTGAGGGTCAAAAATGTAATTTAGCCTTAATATAGTGGTGGTTAAGCTTTTCAAGTTAATTTAAATAATGCTATAAAGTAAAGCTTTTGAGAGGATATGGACAGAGTAATTTACGAGATTATTAGCGGGGGCAAATATTTATCAAAGAAGATTGTTAGCAGGGGAGCCTTCCATGGATGAGATCAAACGAAAATGTTTTAGTTGAGGATGAGATCAAATGAAAATAGGGAAGCTAGTTTAATAAATTTATTAAATGAAAATCATGTATATCATAAAAGGCTTACTAAATCTATTGAAAAATAGAAGTATAACGTATATTCATAAAATCAGGATAAGTAAGGTAAATGGACTATAAAAAAGATGCAAATAGGAAGGATGGTGGGACTTGACAAATTTTCATCAAGGCTTGAATATATTTTGGTAGTGTAAGCGTACGTTGGGTGACAAATTTAGTTAATAGACTTTAGAGACTAAAAGATGTCTAACAAACAAAAGGAAGAGTATCGATTTATATGAATAAAGGAGATATTCAAAATTTCTCTAACTATCATAGTATTAAGTTCGGTAGTTATATTATGAAACTTTGAGAAAAGATAATTGAGCACATGTTTAGATGTACTATAAAAATATCAAAGAATCAATTTAGGAGGTTAATAGAGAACTGTAGAGGAAAATGAAAGATTTTTATATAAGTTTATTAATTTAGAGAAAAGAGTCATTAGAAAAGTCCTATGGTGGATATTAGAAAAAAAGAGAGTATATGTTAGATATATTTACGTAATAAAGACATGTGATAGAGTGATTACTAATATATGTGATGACGCTCGATCACCCCTCCTGGACGTCAGGAACGAAGGCTCTTCTTCTTCACGGATCGCCTGCAAAGAAGTCCCAAGACCGGAGAGGGTTCTCCGGTGGGACCCTCCGACGCCCAAGTTAGTGACAGAGGTCACAGTAGAGAAGGAGCTCGAGAGAGCTCTTGAGAAGGGAGAGGTCTCAAAAGGATCAGGTAGTTCCTTTGAGAGTTAGGGCATTGAGTGTGTAAAATGTGCGTTATAATGTCTTACCCGATTTTCGACGTAGTTTACCCTTTATAGGGGGTGACGCTGGCGCGATCACATGGGTTTGCGTCCCATCAGCCGGCGGGGCCGTTGGATTGTCGGATCTGGCGCTATCAGGCGGCGCATGTTGGCGCTGCGGCGCGCATTGGCGCTGTCGGACGGCGCGCGTCGGGCGCTGTCGGCAGCGTGCGTCAGAGGAACGGATTTTTGAATCGTTGGGGCTGATCTGGCGGGAACCGGGGGTCCCGTCTTGTTGGGGCCGAACTGGGTCGAGCTGAGATGGCTGGGGCCTATCTCGCCGGCAAGGCAGTGCTGGGGTGGGGCCGAATCGGCGGGCCTGGAGACGATGGGCCGAGTCGGGCTGGCCGGGAATGGCCTTGGCCGACCCGGCGGGACAGGGAATGCCGGGGCCGAGTCGGGCCGGCCGGGGACGGCCTTGGCCGACTCGGCGGGACAGGAGTCGCCGGGGCCGAGTCGGGCCGGCCTGGGATGGCCTTGGCCGACTCGGCTGGACTGGAGACGCCGGGGCCGAGTCGGGCCGGTCGGGGACGGCCTTGGCCGACTCGGCGGGACAGGGGACGCCGGGGCCGAGTCGGGCCGGCCGGGGATGGCCTTGGCCGACTCGGCGGGACAAGAGTCGCCGAGGCCGAGTCGGGTCGGCCTGGGATGGCCTTGGCCGACTCGGCGGGACAGGAGTCGCCGGGGCCGAGTCGGGCCGGCCTGGGATGGCCTTGGCCGACTCGGCTGGACTGGAGACGCCGGGGCCGAGTCGGGCCGGCCATGGACGGCCTTGGCCGACTCGGCGGGACAGGAGTCGCCGGGGCCGAGTCGGGTCGGCCTGGGATGGCCTTGGCCGACTCGGCGGGACAGGAGTCGCCGGGGCCGAGTCGGGCCGGCCTGGGATGGCCTTGGCCGACTCGGTTGGACTGGAGATGCCGGGGCCGAGTCGGGCCGGCCTGGGATGGCCTTGGCCGACTCGGCTGGACTGGAGATGCCGGGGCCGAGTCGGGCCAGCCGTGGACGGCCTTGGCCGACTCGACGGGACAGGAGTTGCCGGGGCCGAGTTGCCTGGAGAAGTAGGGGCCGCCTGGCGTGGAGATGCTGGGGCCAGCTGGCTTGGAGAGGCTGTGGCCGGCCAGGAATGTGCCGGGGCCGGCCAGCTTGGAGAGGCCGTGGCCGGCCAGGAATGTGCCGGGGCCGGCTAGCTTGGAGAGGCCGTGGCCGGCCAGGAATGTGCCGGGGCCGGCTAGCTTGGAGAGGCCGGCCTTTGGCGGGCGTCGGCCTTTGATGTGCCGGGGCCGGCTAGCTTGGAGAGGCCGGCCTTTGGCGGGCGTCGGCCTTTGATGTGCCGGCCTCAGGGGCTGGCGCTGGAGCCTGTCGGCCTTTGGCCAGCGCTGAAAGCCGACGTTGGAGGCCGTTGCTGGAGTTAGAGTCCGGGCCTTTGGGGCCGTCCAAAAATTTCATTTTTTATGGGGTCAACTGGCCCCATCAATATGAACTACTAGTAGTCATATCAATGAATTTTAATTACAGTATGTTTACATCGGAGAACTAATTTTAGTCCTTATATTTTTGCATTAGTTATGGATGAGCTTACTAGATATATTTAGAATGATATTTCATAATGTTATCTGTAGTTGATAGTACCAACGGATGAAATTAAGGTTGAGATTAATCATAAGTTGGAATTATGGAGAAATGCATTAGAATCTATAGTTTCATGTTAAGTAGGATGTAGATAGAATATATGGAATGCAATCATGTTAAGTAGCATGTAGACTATAAAAGGATGATAACTGAGCTTGACTTACTATAGTCGAAAGGATCTCTACTCAAATCTGATAAGATATCAATTGAGATGATAGAGGTTTTATATTGATGATCTAAGCTGTTGTATGTGATCTGCTACCTCTAAAATACTTACACGCGAAAAAACCATATATTAATACATTTGATCGCAATCTATATTGAATCCATCTATAGCCATGAATGAGGTTCAAACAATTTTCAATATATATACATGATTTTTAAAATAACATATGCATCTCAATTTAGAAAACATGTATTCAAAAGATCCATGAATCAATTATGATATCAATAGTCATAAAAATTAGATACACACACATACATACATAGTGTATCTAAAGAAGGTAAATCACGACTTACATGTATCCATGAAAATGTAGAAAATAGATCACTACTTATATATATAATGAGCATTTAGAAAAGGTAGATCACTGCTTACATAAATATATGAGTATCTAGAAAACATAGATTGCCACTTACCTCTCAATCACAAATAATATTAATCCAAATCAACTCACTAGTTTCTCTTCAGAACCTATTAATGAAAACAACTCTTGGCCTTGCATCGATCACCTCTTGCAAGGTTTAAATCTCGCACCCCAACAAGCTAGGAACCTCTCTACGTCGGGAAGAAAACCTTCAAGAACTTTATTGATAAACTTTTCGTATCCAAAGCCTTCCACTAGGGCCTATTTATAGAGAATTTTCCTATAGCTCATAGGTTTCCTACTTTGTATAGGATATTAATTTCTAAAATTAATAGGTTAGCCGCCTCTAGTAGAATTCGTACTCCTAAAGTAAATTAAAGAGATAATTTTAAATAAACTTTGTGGGTTTCCCATTTCTATAGGAAACTAATTCTTAAAATCAATAGATTTCCTACTCGAAGTAGGATTCCTATTCCTAAAGAAAATTAAAGATATAATACCAAATAAATATTTTAAAATATATTCTTAACTCCTATTAGGTTTCTAACCCATCTAACATGAGCTTCTAAAAGAAAGAAGTATAAAAACTTGGATAAAATTCAAGAAAAAATGTTCTTAAATTATAGGCTACGGAATAATATTTTTATAATTTTTTTGGAAGTTCGTCAGCCCTGACATATGTTCATTAAATTGCCTATAACTTCCTCATATGACCTTCGTTTTAGATGACTCAAGATGCATCAGAAAGAAAACTTGATGCCAGATATCTGGAAGTAGAATTGATCACAAATTTTTTATCGTACTATTTCTTATTTAGCTTTATTTCCAACCAATATATGCTGGTTGGGGTATTACATTATATTTGTTAATTTAGTTTACAAAACATGGTATAGAATAAGACGATGTCATGTGAAATTGCCATGCTGATAGGCCCCTGCATGTTCAAACAGGCCTAAAAGGGAATCCTAATTTCAAGTTTTGTAGAATGATGAATATATTGGTTGACCATTTTGTTATTTATGTGTTTTTACTACTAAATTGAACCTTGTCAGGGTGGAAACTATGCTGGTTTAATTTTAATTTGTATTGTTTGTCTGAAAACATAACCTTAATTTAGTTATCATTTTTTTACTGCATGAAATCTTCTTTTTCCCTTTCTTTTTTGAAATAAGATAATATTTATGAAATTCATCTGTTATCGCAATATTTTGTTTGTGGCCTTGTTTATTGAAAGACTAACAGTAACCATTCTTGCACAGTGCTACATCCAACAGTATTTTAGATAAGGCTATAGATTCAGAGGATGCTCAGCATAACGATTTTCTAAGGCTGGTAAGGTGTATTCTTTTCAGTTTGTTAAACAATTGCATTCTTGAACTCTTGGTGACCTAAAAGCTATGGGCTAAATATGCTTTGACTCTGTCACCTGTCTGTTGCACAGGAGCATGTTGAAGGATACCATGAACTATCTGCAAAAACAAAAATATTCTTTTCCACTGCAGTTGCCATATGGGATGCTGACTTTTATGTGAAGGTGGATGATGATGTTCATGTAAATCTAGGTGCATACTTGGACCATCTGGGTTTTTAGTTTGCTATTGCCAATGCATATGCATGAATAACATATACTGGTACATTTTATATATGGTACAGGTATGCTAGCTACAACTCTTGCTCGACACAGATCAAACCAAGAACCTACATTGGGTGTATGAAGTCTGGGCCGGTTCTCTCTAATAAGTAATAAACCATATCTTTTCCTATAGAATGGTCATTACAAAAGCAGCAATCTATGGAATGCATGTGAATCATTTCATCTGTTGTAGGAACGTGAAATATCATGAACCTGAATTTTGGAAATTTGGAGAGGAAGGGAACAAGTACTTCCGCCATGCTACTGGGCAGATTTATGCTTTATCAAAAGATTTAGCTACATACATCTCAATCAACCAGTAAGATGGCACAACTAGCTCAAATAGAAATGCTTGATTAAAACATAGAATGATTATGATGTGTTGCATTAATGTCTGCAGGCCTATATTGCACAAATATGCCAATGAAGATGTATCGTTAGGTTCTTGGTTTATTGGACTAGATGTGGAGCACATTGATGAGAGGAACATGTGCTGTCGAACTCCACCAGGTTTTGTTTCCTTGCTACGTACTAGAATTAAGGATTTGGAAATTCCTTTCATTTTAATTATTTTTTTTCTCGCTTTTCTCCAGACTGTGAGTGGAAAGCCCAGGCTGGAAATGTATGCATTGCAGCATTTGACTGGACTTGCAGTGGGATATGCAAATCAGTGGAGAGGATAAAGGATGTCCATGCTAAGTGTGGTGAAGGAGATGGTGCTGTTTGGAATGCTTTGTTCTAAAGGGGATTGAAGTGGCTCCATGATAGGTTGACTTTATATTCCTGATTTTTTAAGGGAACATAAATGAGGAGGATCTCATTACAGAAATGTACTGCAGAGTGGTTTTATGTTCCAAGTTGAAGGTTAAGACCTTGCTGTGCCTCTTGAAACAATCGTGTGGAAATTTCTTGTTATTAGCAAGAATGATCTGGAAGTGTAAGGATACTTTTGAGCCCCGTAGTTGATCCCAGACAAAAGGGCTAGTATTGTCCCTGGGTTTCAGGACGTTATTAGCTTGACTAAATTATCTGTTGAGAAATTGAGTGAGTGCTTGGAGTGTAGGACCAACGGATGAGATTTGCCACTAATGTGCATATAGGTTGTGGGTTCCCATTTCCTAGAAGTTACTGTTGTTTAAATCGAATTGATCTTTTTGTTCCCCAGTCATCAGAAAGTTTTGTAATGGTAACTATATTCTGTAAGCTATGCTATATGAAAATATTCTCCTTTTCAGTTTTGGTGTAATTTTTCCCTTTTTTTCCTTCTTTTGGTTTTCTCTCTTTTTTTTTTTTTTCAAAGTCATCTTCTGATTTACGGTCACCAAGGTTTCTGGGCTTCGGCAAAACAGACACTGCACCAACCACTTCTCTGATAGAACCATGCATGCAGGCAGAAACAAATTTTCCCTTTGTGCACCGGATTCCCTTTGTGCGCCGGATCTTGATGCACAAAGCATACATCAGTACATAAGGCGCATACCATGCGCATTTATTGGCTGCGCGCTCATGCGAGCGCACGTGCAAAGCATGCTCTAACTCAATGGGCCGTAACCAGCGCGGGCGTGCTTTGTGCACCCCGGTGCACAAAGACTTTTCCTTCAATCCTGTATAGCAGACCACCAAGTATAGACTATAGAGGGGATATGTTCCTTGGGCTTCTTCGGATGACATTCTGCTTGTTGAGTTGATGGGAAAGAATTCGTGTACGAGCAAATACTAGCAGACCGTAATACGCAGCGGAATAATAAATAAAAATGCGCAAACCACACAATCACAGAAACACCAAGATTTATGTGAAAAATCCCTTCAAGATAAAGGGAAAAAAACCACGGGCAAGCCAGAGAAGAAGATCCACTATAAAATAATAAATATCCAAGTCTCAAAGTCCCTTGCCAGAACTTGAGAAAATAATCACAAGAGAATAATAGGGATATAAGGATTACATCACCGAAAAATACGGTATCTTGCGTTACCTCCTTATTTTCTTTCCTTTTCTTCTTCTTCTTCTTCTTCTCTTGTTTTTCTTTTGCAGCACCTTCACGTGATTTCTGGAGTGGAAGTCCTCCCACGTAGTTAAGCATCAAGCAGCAGCCCTTCCTTCTCTTCCCCTAGCAATCCATGCTCATAGAAAAAAGAAATACCTGCTACATGCTTCTCCCCTTTTTCCATACGGCTGCTCCTTAAAATAGAGAAAACCAAAAAAGGAAGGCGGCTACTCCTTTTATAAAAGAGAGAACAAACCCTGGTGGAAAAAGGAGTAGCGCTCCCTTTTGCCCTAATGGGCTGAATAGGTGGGCCATGGGCCCAACAACCTCCCCCTTCAGCCCATAAGGGAGGCTGTCTCATGCTTCCTTAGTGTGAAATCATGCCGACCAGCTGTCGGCATATCTCTTGCCTTTCTTTTGATAAGGTCTTTGTCAACATGTCTGCCCCATTTTCATCTGTGTGAATTTTCTGAAGCTGTAACTGCTTCTCTTCAAACACATGTCGAATCCAGTGGTATCTCACATCTATATGCTTTGACTTGAAATGAAAAGTTGGGTTCTTGCACAAGTGGATGGCGCTCTGGCTGTCACAATGTACCACATAATTTTTCTGTTTCAATCCCAATTCATGTAAGAATTCTTTCATCCACAGCATCTCCTTACAGACCTCGGTAGCAGCAATATATTCTGCCTCTGTGGAAGAGAGAGCTACACACCTTTGCAATCTGGATTGCCATGACACAGCTCCCCCTGCAAAAGTAAGTATGAAACCTGATGTGGACTTCCTTGTATCAATATCTCTTGCCATATCTGCATCTGTGTAACCAATCAGCACAGCTGGACCACCCCCAAAGCTTAAACAAAATTTGGAGCTTCCTCTGAGATATCTGAAGATCCACTTCACTGCTGCCCAATGCTCTTTCCCTGGATTTGCAAGAAATCTGCTAGCAACACCCACTGCATATGCGATGTCTGGCCTCGTACATACCATCGCGTACATCAAACTTCCGACTGCTGAAGCGTAAGGAACCTTCTTCATTTTCTCCTTCTCCTCATCACTTGAAGGACTTTGCTCTGAGCACAACCTGAAGTGACCTGCAAGAGGAGAACCAACTAGCTTTGCATTGATCATACTGAACCTATCCAATACCTTCTCAATGTACTTTTCCTGTGACAACCATATTTTCTTGATTCTTCTATCACGGGAAATCTGCATACCCAGTATTTGCTTTGCTGGTCCCATATCCTTCATTTCAAATGAATTGCTCAGCTCCTTCTTTAACCTGTCAATCATAGACATATCTTTCCCAAGAATAAGCATGTCATCAACATAAAGTAGGAGTATGACAAAATCCTCACTAAACCATTTGATATACACACAATGATCTGAAGCCATTCTTTTGTATCCATTTTTAGCCATAAATGAATCAAATTTCTTGTACCACTGTCTTGGAGCTTGCTTCAGCCCATATAAGCTTTTTTTCAATCTGCAGACAAGATTTTCTTTACCTTTGACTTTGAAGCCTTCTGGTTGCTCCATATAGATTTCCTCCTCCAAATCACCATGAAGAAAAGCTGTCTTCACATCTAACTGCTCAACCTCCAAGTCTAGACTAGCAGCAATACCTAGAGCAACACGAATTGAAGACATTTTAACAACAGGAGAATAAATCTCTTCAAAGTCAATACCTTTCTTTTGACCAAAGCCTTTCACAACCAATCTGGCCTTGTACTTTGGTTGAGAACAATGCTGTTGAGTCTTTAACCTGAAAACCCACTTGTTCTTTAAAGCCTTCCTTCCTCTTGGTAGTTCCACTAAATCATATGTGTGGTTCTTCTGTAAGGCATCCATTTCTTCCAGCATACCTACTAACCACTCCTTTTTCTGCTCACTTTCAACTGCCTCCTGGTAACATTCTGGTTCACCTGCATCAGTAAGCATTATATATTCATCTGTAGAATACCTTTTGGAAGGTTGACGTTGTCTGATAGATCTTCTCAGCTGAGGCTCTGTAGGAGGTTGCTCCTGATCTCCTTCCTGCTCAACATGTCCTACATGTGAGTTAATACCTGCTCATACACTATTTTCTTGCACATCTCTCCTATCACCCTGATTTACTAGAGGAGTAACTGGATCACAGTCTGTTAATCCTCCTGCAGAAGACTTGACTGACACCTCCTTCTTGAAGTCTTGAAGGGTTTGATCTTCAAAAATACCACATCTCTGCTTCTGAATACCTTCTGCTTTTCTGGATCCCAAAGTCTATAACCAAACTCATCATGTGAGTAACCAAGCAAAGCACATTCTTTTGTCTTACCATCCAGCTTGGACCTCTCAATGTCTGGAACATGTGCAAATGCACGACAACCAAACACTCTCAAGTGCTTATAAGAGACATCTTTCCTGACCATACACGCTCTGCAACATCACCATCTAGAGCTGTACATGGTAACAAGTTTATTACATCAACCGCTGTCTTCAATGCCTCATCCCAAAATCTTTTAGGTAACTTGGACTGTGAAAGCATACATCTGATCTTTTCCATGATGGTGCGGTTCATTCTCTCTGCAATTGCATTATGCTGAGGAGTACCAGGAACTGTCATCTCATGTTGAATGCCATGTGATCTGCAATAATTATCAAATAACCCTGTGTACTCACCACCATTATCTGACCTTATACATTTCAGTTTCTTTCCTGTCTCTCTTTCAACTCTGGCATGAAACTCTTTGAAGACATTAATAACCTGATCTTTAGTCTTCAAACCATAGACCCAAACTTTTCTAGAAAAATCATCTATAAAAGTGACAAAATAAAGTGCACCACTGATGCCTGGAACATTAACTGATCCACTAGGAGTTTTTGTCCTCAGAGGACCACAAACATCTGTATAGATACGATCCAAAACATGCATTTTTCTAGATAAAGCAGGACTAGCAAAAGAAACTCTATGTTGCTTGCCAACCAAACAATCAACACATGGGTTCAGATGTACACCTTTGAAGTCTGGTAGAACTTCTTCCTTGGAAAGAACTTGCAGCCCCTTCTCACTCATGTGTCCCAGTCGTTTATGCCACAACTCCATGCTGAAGTCGTTCTCTGTAGCATTCAACTATTCACCATAAGCTTTAGCCTGCAACCTGTAAAGTGTGACATTTCTTCCCACTGGCTACAACAAGTGAACCTTTATTGAGCTTCCATTGCCCTTTATGAAATCTGCTATCAAAATCTTCATCATCAAGTCTTCCAACTGAGATTAAATTTAGCCTCAAGTCAGCTATATGCCTTACATCCTTGAGCACCAACTTACAGCCAAGATTGGTCTTCATGTGGATGTCACCCATGCCAATGATATCTGCTGTGCCTTGATTTCCCATCTTGACAACACCAAAATTTCCAGTCTTATATGTAAAAAAAACTCCCTCCGTGGTGTAGCATGATAAGAAGCACCTGTGTCAATCACCCACTCATGATTCTGACACTCACATGAGAAGATACCATCAGAAGTAGACAAAATCAAATAATCATCACTCTGCACAGTAGCTGTGATATTCTCCTTTGACTCTGTATCCTCCACTTCTTTTCCCTTTTTCTTACTCTTCTTAGGCTTCTTACACTGATTCTTGTAGTGCCCTTTCTTACCACAGTTATAGCAAGTAATATCTTTTCTTGACCTTGATTTGCTTCTACCCTTGTATGAATTGTCTCTATTTCTAGACTTTGACCGTCCTCTATTCTCTGAGACAAGTGCCTGTGAATCAATCTGAGAAGTTGCTGAATTTTTTCTTCTTAACTCCTCATTCAACAAACTGCTTGTTACTTGACTCATGGTGATAACACCGTCTGGTGCAGAATTACTGAGGGAAACTACCAGTGTCTCCCAACTTTCTGGCAATGAACTGAGAAGTAACAATGCCTGCAACTCATCATCAAGAGACATTTTCATAGAGGATAACTGGTTATTAATACTCTGCATTTCATTCAAATGCTCAGCAATAGAAGCACCCTCTTTATATTTCAGATTCACTAGTTTTCTGATCAAGAAAGCCTTGTTGCCAGCTGTTTTTCTCTCATATAGACTTTCTAACTTTTTTCAAAGAGAGTTTGCAGAAGTCTCAGTGGAAACATGGTGAAAGACACTATCATCCAACCATTGCCGAATAAAACCGACTGCCTTCCGATCTAACATGATCCAAGCATCGTCTGTCACTGTAGCGGGCTTTGCTTTGACCCCTTCTAAAGGTCCATATAGATCCTTGCAATATAAGAGGTCCTCCATCCTTGGTTTCCATATCATCCAATTGTTTCCGTTCAGACTGATCATGCGGGAAACATTACTGGCCTCCATGCTCGCACACACAAAAAAAATTCACAGGCTCTGATACCAGTTGATGGGAAAGAATCCGTGTACGAGCAAATATTAGCAGACCGTAATACGCAGTGGAATAATAAATAAAAATGCGCAAACCACACAATCACAGAAACACCAAGATTTACGTGGAAAATTCCTTCAAGATAAAGGGAAAAAAACCACGGGCAAGCCAGAGAAGAAGATCCACTATAAAATAATAAATATCCAAGTCTCAAAGTCCCTTGCCAGAACTTGAGAAAATAATCACAAGAGAATAATAGGGATATAAGGATTACATCACCGAAAAATACGGTATCTTGCGTTACCTCCTTATTTTCTTCCCTTCTCTTCTTCTTCTTCTTCTCTTGTTTTTCTTCTGCAGCACCTTCACGTGATTCCTGGAGTGGAAGTCCTCCTACATAGTTAAGCATCAAGCAGCAGCCCTTCCTTCTCTTCCCCTAGCAATCCATGCTCCTAGAAAAAAGAAATACCTGCTACATGCTTCTCCCCTTTTTTCATACGGCTGCTC
Organism: Calamus simplicifolius; assembly: GCA_900491605.1. Classification (NCBI taxonomy): domain Eukaryota; kingdom Viridiplantae; phylum Streptophyta; class Magnoliopsida; order Arecales; family Arecaceae; genus Calamus; species Calamus simplicifolius. The sequence goes on along the minus strand of UESW01004540.1, from coordinate 330,193 downwards.
CTTAAAATAGAGAAAACCAAAAAAGGAAGGCGGCTACTCCTTTTATAAAAGAGAGAGAACAAACCCTGGTGAAAAAAGGAGTAACGCTCCATTTTGCCCTAATGGGCTGAATAGGTGGGCCATGGGCCCAACAACCTCCCCCTTCAGCCCATATGGGAGGCTGTCTCATGCTTCCTTAGTGTGAAATCATGCCGACCAGCTGTCGGCATATCTCTTGCCTTTCTTTTGATAAGGTCTTTGTCAACATGTCTGCCCCATTTTCATCTGTGTAAATTTTCTGAAGCTGTAACTGCTTCTCTTCAAACACATTTCGAATCCAGTGGTATCTCACATCTATATGCTTTGACTTGAAATGAAAAGTTGGGTTCTTGCACAAGTGGATGACGCTCTGGCTGTCACAATGTACCACATAATTTTCTGTTTCAATCCCAATTCATGTAAGAATTCTTTCATCCACAGCATCTCCTTACAGACCTCGGTAGCAGCAATATATTCTGCCTCTGTGGTAGAGAGAGCTACACACCTTTGCAATCTGGATTGCCATGACACAGCTCCCCCTGCAAAAGTAAGTATGAAACCTGATGTGGACTTCCTTGTATCAATATCTCTCACCATATCTGCATCTGTGTAACCAATCAGCACAGCTGGACCACCCTCAAAGCTTAAACAAACTTTGGAGCTTCCTCTGAGATATCTGAAGATCCACTTCACTGCTGCCCAATGCTCTTTCCCTGGATTTGCAAGAAATCTGCTAGCAACACCCACTGCATATGCGATGTCTGGCCTCGTACATACCATCGCGTACATCAAACTTCCGACTGCTGAAGCGTAAGGAACCTTCTTCATTTTCTCCTTCTCCTCATCACTTGAAGGACTTTGCTCTGAGCACAACCTGAAGTGACCTGCAAGAGGAGAACCAACTGGCTTTGCATTGATCATACTGAACCTATCCAATACCTTCTCAATGTACTTTTCCTGTGACAACCATATTTTCTTGATTCTTCTATCACGGGAAATCTGCATACCCAGTATTTGCTTTGCTGGTCCCATATCCTTCATTTCAAATGAATTGCTCAGCTCCTTCTTTAACCTGTCAATCATAGACATATCTTTCCCAAGAATAAGCATGTCATCAACATAAAGTAGGAGTATGACAAAATCCTCACTAAACCATTTGATATACACACAATGATCTGAAGCCATTCTTTTGTATCCATTTTCAGCCATAAATGAATCAAATTTCTTGTACCACTGCCTTGGAGCTTGCTTCAGCCCATATAAGCTTTTTTTCAATCTGCAGACAAGATTTTCTTTACCTTTGACTTTGAAGCCTTCTGGTTGCTCCATATAGATTTCCTCCTCCAAATCACCATGAAGAAAAGTTGTCTTCACATCTAACTACTCAACCTTCAAGTCTAGACTAGCAGCAATACCTAGAGCAACACGAATTGAAGACATTTTAACAACAGGAGAATAAATCTCTTCAAAGTCAATACCTTTCTTTGACCAAAGCCTTTCACAACCAATCTGGCCTTGTACTTTGGTTGAGAACAATGCTGTTGAGTCTTTAACCTGAAAACCCACTTGTTCTTTAAAGCCTTCCTTCCTCTTGGTAGTTCCACTAAATCATATGTGTGGTTCTTCTGTAAGGCATCCATTTCTTCCAGCATACCTACTAACCACTCCTTTTTCTGCTCACTTTCAACTGCCTCCTGGTAACATTCTGGTTCACCTGCATCAGTAAGCATTATATATTCATCTGTAGAATACCTTTTGGAAGGTTGACGTTGTCTGATAGATCTTCTCAGCTGAGGCTCTGTAGGAGGTTGCTCCTGATCTCCTTCCTGCTCAACATGTCCTACATGTGAGTTAATACCTGCTCCTACACTATTTTCTTGCACATCTCTCCTATCACCCTGATTTACTAGAGGAGTAACTGGATCACAGTCTGTTAATCCTCCTGCAGAAGACTTGACTGACACCTCCTTCTTGAAGTCTTGAAGGGTTTGATCTTCAAAAAATACCACATCTCTGCTTCTGAATACCTTCTGCTTTTCTGGATCCCAAAGTCTATAACCAAACTCATCATGTGAGTAACCAAGCAAAGCACATTCTTTTGTCTTACCATCCAGCTTGGACCTCTCAATGTCTGGAACATGTGCAAATGCACGACAACCAAACACTCTCAAGTGCTTATAAGAGACATCTTTTCCTGACCATACACGCTCTGCAACATCACCATCTAGAGCTGTACATGGTGACAAGTTTATTACATCAACCGCTGTCTTCAATGCCTCATCCCAAAATCTTTTAGGTAACTTGGACTGTGAAAGCATACATCTGATCTTTTCCATGATGGTGCGGTTCATTCTCTCTGCAATTGCATTATGCTGAGGAGTACCAGGAACTGTCATCTCATGTTGAATGCCATGTGATCTGCAATAATTATCAAATAACCCTGTGTACTCACCACCATTATCTGACCTTATACATTTCAGTTTCTTTCCTGTCTCTCTTTCAACTCTGGCATGAAACTCTTTGAAGACATTAATAACCTGATCTTTAGTCTTCAAACCATAGACCCAAACTTTTCTAGAAAAATCATCTATAAAAGTGACAAAATAAAGTGCACCACTGATGCCTGGAACATTAACTGATCCACTAGGAGTTTTTGTCCTCAGAGGACCACAAACATCTGTATAGATACGATCCAAAACATGCATTTTTCTAGATAAAGCAGGATTAGTGAAAGAAACTCTATGTTGCTTGCCAATCAAACAATCAACACATGGGTTCAGATGTACACCTTTGAAGTCTGGTAGAACTTCTTCCTTGGAAAGAACTTGCAGCCCCTTCTCACTCATGTGTCCCAGTCGTTTATGCCACAACTCCATGCTGAAGTCGTTCTCTGTAGCATTCAACTGTTCACCATAAGCTTTAGCCTGCAACCTGTATAAAGTGTGACATTTCTTCCCACTGGCTACAACAAGTGAACCTTTACTGAGCTTCCATTGCCCTTTATGAAATCTGCTATCAAAATCTTCATCATCAAGTCTTCCAACTGAGATTAAATTTAGCCTCAAGTCAGCTACATGCCTTACATCCTTGAGCACCAACTTACAGCCAAGATTGGTCTTCATGTGGATGTCACCCATGCCAATGATATCTGCTGTGCCTTGATTTCCCATCTTGACAACACCAAATTTTCAGTCTTATATGTAAAAAAAACTCCCTCCGTGGTGTAGCATGATAAGAAGCACCTGTGTCAATCACCCACTCATGATTCTGACACTCACATGAGAAGATACCATCAGAAGTAGACAAAATCAAATAATCATCACTCTGCACAGTAGCTGTGATATTCTCCTTTGACTCTGTATCCTCCACTTCTTTTCCCTTTTTCTTACTCTTCTTAGGCTTCTTACACTGATTCTTGTAGTGCCCTTTCTCACCACAGTTATAGCAAGTAATATCTTTTCTTGACCTTGATTTGCTTCTACCCTTGTATGAATTGTCTCTATTTCTAGACTTTGACCGTCCTCTATTCTCTGAGACAAGTGCCTGTGAATCAATTTGAGAAGTTGCTGAATTTTTTCTTCTTAACTCCTCATTCAACAAACTGCTTGTTACTTGACTCATGGTGATAACACCGTCTGGTGCAGAATTACTGAGGGAAACTACCAGTGTCTCCCAACTTTCTGGCAATGAACTGAGAAGTAACAATGCCTGCAACTCATCATCAAGAGACATTTTCATAGAGGATAACTGGTTATTAATACTCTGCATTTCATTCAAATGCTCAGCAATAGAAGCACCCTCTTTATATTTCAGATTCACTAGTTTTCTGATCAAGAAAGCCTTGTTGCCAGCTGTTTTTCTCTCATATAGACTTTCTAACTTTTTTCAAAGAGAGTTTGCAGAAGTCTCAGTGGAAACATGGTGAAAGACACTATCATCCAACCATTGCCGAATAAAACCGACTGCCTTCTGATCTAACATGATCCAAGCATCGTCTGTCACTGTAGCGGGCTTTGCTTTGACCCCTTCTAAAGGTCCATATAGATCCTTGCATATAAGAGGTCCTCCATCCTTGGTTTCCATATCATCCAATTGTTTCCGTTCAGACTGATCATGCGGGAAACATTACTGGCCTCCATGCTCGCACACACAAAAAAAAATTCACAGGCTCTGATACCAGTTGATGGGAAAGAATCCGTGTACGAGCAAATATTAGCAGACCGTAATACGCAGTGGAATAATAAATAAAAATGCGCAAACCACACAATCACAGAAACACCAAGATTTACGTGGAAAATTCCTTCAAGATAAAGGGAAAAAAAACCACGGGCAAGCCAGAGAAGAAGATCCACTATAAAATAATAAATATCCAAGTCTCAAAGTCCCTTGCCAGAACTTGAGAAAATAATCACAAGAGAATAATAGGGATATAAGGATTACATCACCGAAAAATACGGTATCTTGCGTTACCTCCTTATTTTCTTCCCTTCTCTTCTTCTTCTTCTTCTTCTCTTGTTTTTCTTCTGCAGCACCTTCACGTGATTCCTGGAGTGGAAGTCCTCCCACATAGTTAAGCACCAAGCAGCAGCCCTTCCTTCTCTTCCCCTAGCAATCCATGCTCCTAGAAAAAAGAAATACCTGCTACATGCTTCTCCCCTTTTTCCATACGGCTGCTCCTTAAAATAGAGAAAACCAAAAAAGGAAGGCGGCTACTCCTTTTATAAAAGAGAGAGAACAAACCCTGATGAAAAAAGGAGTAGCGCTCCCTTTTGCCCTAATGGGCTGAATAGGTGGGCCATGGGCCCAACAGAAGGATCTCAGCATGGTGCCTATTTAACGCCGCAGACATGATCACTGTAATGTTGGTTTCTGGATTTTTCTCAGGTGAAACTAGATAACATTCTCATTATGCAAGGAGTAACCAGTGCCATGCGCAAGGAGAAATAAAATATGGTCTTATTGATCAGTACTAGTTATTGAAAATAGTTCACCGATAAACCTTATTAGGAAATAATTTTATGATGTAAAACATAGGGTAGATCCACACCACACATAGATCATATAGTGTTGTTGTAATGAGTCTAACTCTTATAATGTGCATTGTTTCTCTTCATCAAAAAGGAAAAGAGTAAAATGTCGTCTGAAGTAAAGATGGTCATAGGAACTAAAAGCAAATAGACAACGCTCATCCTAGTGAAAACTTAAAAAGGACGAGAGAAAACTGGAAAACAATGAGTTGGGCATAGATGAAAACCTAGAAGGACATCATACCTCACCATACCTAGATGAAGAGAAGTAAAGGGGAATATAAGCATATGGTGAAAACTCCACCGAACGCCGTACCAACCACATGCCTGAACTTAGGAATATAAGGAGGCCTTGTAGGAGTAACAGGTGATAGAAGTTGACTGAAGATCAAAAGAATTCTGCAGCTACATAGAAAACTATGTTTGTAAAATAGAAGGTTACTGAAGATCAGACTTATGCAGCTACATTGAAAATTATGTTTGAGAGAAGTTTTGAAGCCAGTTTCTTAAGATTTATGCTAAAATCTATTGGTGTGATCGAATATATGCCAAATAAGCACCAGGTTTCTAGCATGATTCTAAGGAAGGATGCAAGGTGATGCTAGAGTCACAAGTACCTACTGGACTTGGATCCTGAAGAGATTACATTAGTCAGCAATGAAAAGGGTAACCTCATGCGTATCAGTTCAAATGAGAGCCTTATCAACAATAGGACGGTTAGAATTTCAGGTGGCTCCACATCTACCATGTCCACCATAATCCAACATTCTTATCCACTGCATCTTGAATCTTTCAAATAGAGATTTAAAGATACGAATGATTTATCAAGGACATGTCAACACTGATGAAGCTTTAGATATCTAAGAAAATACATTCCACAACCTTCTTACTTAAGGATGATATCCCTTTTGTTTTTAGCTGAATTTTCTTATTTATTTATTCTAGAACTCATACTAGAAGAGTTAAGTCCAACAAGATTTAGAAATTTGTTTTATACTTTTTTGATTATTTCTTTTTCCTTTTAGGTAAATTGTATCCTATAAAATCTTTTTTTATATGTAATGACATATTTCTTCTCAAATTTTTCTTGCTTCTTACGTGGTGAGATTACTCAAGAACTTACCGTACAAGATAACAACTTCATAGAAACTATTGATGAGAGGTCAAAATGCTTCTATTAAGGTCCTATGAAATTCGAAAATGCACGGCTAAAGATCTAATAGAAAGAAGAGGCCTTCTTATCTTTTAGTTCCAATTTTTTTTTTCTATTTCTAATTTATAGTTAATTTTCAATTCTTTTGTTTTAATTTGATTTAACTCCTTCAAATTAAAATTAACTTTTAGTTTGTATTTCTTTTTTTTTTTTTTTTTGAAAGGTAAAGTATGAAATGTATTAATAATGTGAGGATGAAAGTACAGGTACTCAGGGCAATCCCCGAAGTAACTAAAAGGCCCAAAAGGGATAGATCCACAAAAGGGAAACATCCCTAGACTAAAAGGGAACAAACATCAGAGAACAGACGTGATGGGATCACAGAGAAATCAACACAAAAGGATCAACTAGAAATGGAGGGAGAGAGCTGCCACCTATCAATCAAGCGTTGGTGACCATCCTTCTTTGGGAAGACAGCACCATCCAAACTCGCCCTAACTGACTCCAATATTTTGGAAAGAATCCCAGCTTCATTAAGAGGCCTTTGGCCATGCTTGCGAGAGTTCCTTTCAAGCCAAATTAGGTACAAAGAAGCCCCCAGAGCCAGTCTGCGAATAATGGAAAGAAGGGAGTTGCCTTTGATGTTCCTGCAAAGCCACGGCATCAAGAGCTCCCAAGAAGAAGGATAATGCTGAAAGTCGCACAAACTGGCAATAGAAGACCATATCCGAAAGGAATACGAGCAGCTGAAGAAAAGATGGCTGTGATCCTCAGTATGGTCTTTGCATAGAAAGCAGTTTTAAGTGACAGTGAATACCGAAGGAGTGAAGGCGATCCTGAGTAGAGAGTCTACCACGAATCGCTAACCATAAAAGGAAGGAGTGCCTCGGAACATGGTGCTTAAACCATAGAAGGTGAGCCCAGTCTACACGATTGCTATGAGCACGGATACTGTTCCAAACTCTTTTAATGGAGAAAGCGGTGGAACCATCCCAAAGAAGCTGATCTGGATGACTACAGTCGGGTAAAGCAAGGGATCTAGTCTCAATCTTCAATTCAAAGAGCTCAATAGAATTTGCAGCAGGCCATCTCCAGAGGCCAGAGGAGAGGATGTCACTGACCTTTGCATCTATGTTGAGACCAGAATCAGAAATAACTCTGGCATTGGAGGAGGTGCAAATAGGTCCAAGGCTTCGCCAAGAATCAAACCAAAGGGAGGTAGAAGCTCCATTCCCAACTCTGACTGTGATATAGGCCTTTACTCTATCCCGAAGCTTAAGGATTTTCCTCCAAGTCCAGGAGCAATTCCATGGAACTTTAGCAACCCAAAGTGATCTTTATGAAGCAGATTCTTCTTTACCCACGCCGCCCACAGAGATTTAGAGCAGGGCTGGCATAATAACCAGATATAACGGGTCATGGAGGCATAGTTCCAGTCTCTAATTTTTTTGATCCCCAATCCCCCTTCGTCTTTTGGGCACGAGATGTCCGACCATGCCACTTTGGCTCCGTTGCGATTCAAAGAACATCCCTTCCATAAAAAAGCCGATAGAATCCCTTCAATGTCTTTGAGAACCTTAACTGGGAGAATGAAATGGGAACTCCAAAAAGACTGGATACTGAATAAAACAAATTGAATGAGTTGTAACCTTCCAGCATAGGATAGGAAACGATTTGTCCAGATCTTGATCCTCTTCAGAATACGGTCAACAAGAGCATGGCAATCGAGAGCTCTAAGCTTCGAGGAGATCAAAGGAACCCCCAGATATCTGATGGGAAAGGAGCCAAGCTTGAAGCCGATGAAGTTTACAAGTTCATGATGAGAATCCACCGGCAATCCTGAAAGAAAGATCGAACTTTTGGCATTATTTGGGACCAAACCGGAGAGAGAAGAGAAGGTATCCAGAGCATCCTTCACAACTCTAATGGAGTTCAGGTCGCCGCGACAGAAAACCAGCAGATCATCAGCAAAGCATAAATGAGTAATTCTGGAATCCCGACATCTCAAGTGGAATTTGAAGGATGGGGAAGCACGGATTTTTTGATCAAGAATCCGAGAGAGAACGTCCATGCAGATAACAAATAAGTAGGGTGAGATGGGATCACCTTGACGGAGACCTTTCTTCCCTTCAAAGAATCCATTGAGTTCACCATTGATAGCAATAGAATACCTGGCAGAAGTGACACAGGCTTTGATCCAGCCGATGAAAATGGAAGGAAAGCCAAGCAGTCGAAGAGAATCCCAAAGAAAGTCCCAACGAACAGAATCAAAAGCTTTCATTATATCAATTTTGAGGACGCAGTTCGGGGAGGAGGTGAAAAGATGGTAACCACGAATTAGCTCCTGAGCCATAAGAATGTTGTCTCCGATATGCCTTCCCTGAACAAAAGCGGACTGGGCGTCATTGATAAAAGACGGGAGGACTTCCTTTAACCGGTTAGCAAGGAGCTTTGCAATACATTTATAGATTGTATTGCAACAGGAGATCGGTCTGAAATCCTTAAGCTGAGCTGCATTCGGGACTTTGGGGATAAGCACAACAGCCGTGCAATTTGTTTCCTTGAGAAGTTTAGCAGTGGAGAAAAAGTCCCTAATAGCCAAAGAGATATCAGCTCCCACGATAGGCCAAGTGTGTTGGAAGAAATAAGCATTGAAGCCATCCGGTCCTGGTGCTTTATTTGGATGAAGCTGAAAGAAAGCTTCTTTAATTTCATCATCAGTGAAACCGATGCTTAACTTGCTAACCTGATCAGGGGAGAGAACTGGATCAAGGAAGAGATCAAGCTGTTCGGTCCCGACATAATCTGTGCCAGAATCCGTTCCTAGGAGTTGCTTGTAGAAGCAAACGATTTCATGAACAATCTGATCCTTGTCTCTAATCCATTCACCATTTTGATTCTGGATGCAGAGGATATTGTTGATGTTATGTCTCCCTTTAACCGAGTTGAAGAAGAAGGCAGAGTTTTGTCACCTTCCTTAAGCCATTGAATTCTGCTTTTTTGTTTGGCGTAGCTCTCCCTCCCCTTGTAGGCAGTGGCCAGCCTATTAGCACAATCTCGCTCCTTTTCAAGCAGATCGCTGACATTTGAGCCACCGGCAATAGACGATTGAAGGCCATCGAGTTCAGTGCGGAGAGAGGAAAGATCCCCATTGATAAGAACATTCTTTGTCTTACACAAATCCTTGAGAGCAGATTTTAATAACTTCAATTTTCTGTAGACTTTGAACATGGAGTGACCAGCGACCGGAGTGTTCCAAACTCTCTCAACTAACGGCATAAATTCATCAAACTCGGACCAGAAGTTGAAGAATTTGAAGGGGGGTTTNAAGGCAAAATTGATCATGGATATGGAACAAGACATCTTGCCAGAAAAGAATGAAGGAAAAGGGATTTGGGCTTCTCTAACTCATCATGTTACTGATGATAATGCAGAAGAAATAAGATCAATATTAAAACCGTTTGTGCATATTCATAGTGGCAATATCCTCAATACTCTTCCCGGATTGAGGGAATGTGTGATTGAATTAGATCCACCACCTCACCAAAGAGACATCATTGGGAAAATGGAACACATTGGGTCCAATGTCATATTTGAGAATGAATATAAGACCTCCTTGGCTTCTATTCATCCTTCATTAGTCACTTTTTTGAACTTGTCCAAGGAGGAGGAATCCCTTGTAGACAAACCATTGCTAGAGAAACAGAAATTGAATGCCTATATAGGGGTGAAAACAAGATTTGTAATGGAGGTTGTTCGACTTTGTGAAGCATTAAATGAAAAGGTCTTGATTTTTAGTCAGTATATTCAGCCACTGTCTATGATAAAGGACCAACTAATCAAGTTATTCAATTGGAGTGAAGGGAAGGAGGTGTTGCAGATGGATGGGAAGATCCGTACAAAATATCGTCAATCATCAATTGATACTTTTAATGATATGGAAAGTGAAGCAAGGGTGCTACTTGCATCAACGAAGGCTTGTTGTGAAGGGATAAGCCTAACTGGGGCTTCAAGGGTTGTACTTCTGGATGTTGTGTGGAACCCAGCAGTAGGTAGACAAGCCATCAGCCGAGCATATAGAATTGGGCAGAAGAAATTTGTGTACACTTACAATTTAATGACACATGGAACGGGGGAAAGAGACAAATATGACAGACAAGCTAGAAAGGATCATCTTTCTAAATTAGTGTTTTCCACCAAAATTGATTTTACTAATGTCAGAAACAGTTCATCACAGGCCAGAGAGGAACGATCATCTAAAATGATTTCTGAAGATAAAATTTTAGAAGAGATGACTGCACATGACAAACTAAAAGACATGTTTCTCAAGATTTACTATCCACCAAAGGGTATATGCACTTAGCAATGTGTAATGTTTGTCGCTATTAGTGCAGCATCCACCAGTGACTGGATTTTCTTTGATGGTATTCAATCTTCTAACTGTTACAATTTGTCCTTTTTTTTGTTATATTTCATTTTAGATTGAAAAAGCACTCCATTGAATAGCATTCAATAGCACGTCATCATCTGGCTATATTTTTTGTGGCATTCTCCCACCAATCATTTGCTAAACAATCAACTTTTGTAGAGTTTTCACATACCTTTTCTTTTATATAATATAAATCAATCATTTAATTTTTCAAAAAGTGGCTACGACCTAAATAAGATGGTGTGGCTTCTTATTTCAATTAGTTTCAAATGTCTATCACTGACATTTCCTAGTTTGAATCTGTTCTCACATCACCGGAGTATGCTCTGAATGATGCTCCCAAAGCAGAAGTCTCTTGATTGCATTTTTGCAATAATTATACTTGAAAATATAGTGCCTCTAAAAAAGATGGGAAGGTTGATATGTGAAAGAGCCAGGGCATCTAGCAGTTGGGTTTGCAGCAGAGGCCCTTTAAAGTAATCTAAGAGTTCACATACAAGGTTTGTTGTTCCAGTATCAGACCTCGTACTAATATCATATGAGTATAGTGTTGGTACGATCAATATGTTGGATGATTTAGCACACTGAGACTTAGTATGAGGTCAGTACTACTGACCCCATATCGAGTCTTGGTTCAGTATCAGAATGATATGGTGTGCTTAGTACAAGGTAATATGCACTGATACAACATACCATGGTTCATAAAAGTAGAAAAGGGTGATTCTGTTTTAAATGAGATTATGCAAGTTCTAATGTATGGTTGGAGTATTCTTGGCCTCCCATCGCATCAAATCAAACTTGGATGCATTTCTTTAGAAATGAAGGTAACATTGGGTAACATATTCATGTTGAAGACCTCTAGGATACTGCATCCATAAAAATATTTTCTTTTTCTTTTTTTTGTATCATATTAGTTTATGTACTGAAAAAAAATTTTCAAACAGCTTAATTATTAGTGATATCAGCAATGAGTGATGTCAGCGTTATCTGCGACTAGTGGTACAAGGGATGACAATTTCTTTGATTGAAGTAGATGCAAAATCTGTTATTCCAAGTACTTTTCATGGATCAGTTTTGCTTATGTAATGAGATTAGTTGTTCTGTTGAGCTACAATTTGTGGAATAATTGAAGCTAGTTATGATCTGAATTCAATTACACTTGATCCTACATTGGTTTGATTTTAAAAGCCATTGTGTAAGAGTTTCATTGGGTAGTTTGAAGCATTTGGACTGTTGTTACAGGTAAACATGATTCAACCACCTTCTATATTTAAATAATGTGATCCGGCAATTACATGACATAGTCCTTCAGCGGTTGCTAGTTCTGAAGGATCCATTGGTTACTGTAGCTGATGATTTACACAACCAATTGAGAGGAACAGATCATCTGGCAAAGTCAGTACCTCTGCTTCATCTTATTTGGTCTTCTGGTTACGTGCTGATTTGTGATTTTTTGTTAGCTGTGCACTTCTTCTTAGTGCATAAAATGTTAATAGTTTGCAACTTCAAGCAACCAATTGATTGCTAAGTGCATGCGTTTGTAGTCAGAAATTTCATGGTTTTTTTCTTACGGCAGGGCATCAGGGCACTCATTGTGGAAATATTAGGCACATCTAAAATATGTAGCGATTCATGTTTTAAAGGTTCTGGTACATTTGAAATATGTAACAGATTCATGTTTTAAAGGTTCTGACAGAGTTTTACGCTGGCTGTCAGCTACCTAATACTGGCTGCCCATATTTTAAAGATTCATGTAGCTGACCCGTAGTTGGGAAAAAGCTTAGATGAGTTGAGTAGAGTATCTGAAATATATAGCAGCAAGAAACTTTCAATGGTTTATGATTTGAATGTAGGGATGAGTTTTAGAATTGGTTATTTAGGCTTGTTGACGACCACCAACTAGCTTTAACTGGTATGAGTCAACAATGCAACTTATATGAAAATCAACCTTTTTCTTTGTAAATTTTAGCTACTTTTGCGTTCCTCTTTTAATCCTTTGAAGTAAAGTTGCAATAGGCTGAGAAATACTATTGGTTTGAATATCAATAACCTGATGAACACTTGGATCAGAGGCAAACACAAAGTTGGGGAGCCCTGAGGGGATGTGGCCAGTCCAACATCCATATTTTGCTTTACTTGTTCATTGTTTAAGTCAAATCTCCTTTAATTGGGGCTAACATGGTAGGTCAAGACATCTGGTGCAATCCTCTTCTCTGAGCTGGTAGGCCTTTTGATCATTCCGTCAATCCCTCCAAATTCGACTCTGCCCTTGGACTTGTATCAATAAGAATCTTGTTGGAGCTGGTAGGCCTTTTCATCATTCCCTCCAAATTCAACTCTGCCCTTGGACTTGCGTCAATAGGTTTGGTTGATGCTTTCAAAGAATTGCCTACCAGCTTCTATTGATCCCCTCAACCAAAAAATTGGGGTTTTTTCCAATTTATGAATATTTTCTTTGAAAAAAAAACACACAAAAGGTTCTCTTGCATCTTTCTGGGCTAAGAAATGCTCTACGTATCATTGTTGCTTTACTGAAAAACGAGAAGCATTAGAAGCATTTTTGTCAGAGAGATGAAAACCTCTTTGTTTTTTTTTTTTTGGGGCGAATGAGATGAGATGCATGTCTTCTGGTCATAATTTACCCCATTTTGAGCTGACATATTGGTCAGGAAAACATGATTTTTGATTCATTTGTGTACTTGGGAGCTGGGATTTTCCATCAGGGGGTTCCTTCACTGACCAATTTATGGAATGGAATTACAGCATAAAGGATCGCATCCATCCAATATATTTTTAGATCCATAAGTAAATGAGATAAAATTGCTAGTACATGAAGCATTACAGATCTAAAACATGATAATTGGCTGCCCTGCTGCTTCATTTGTTACCCTACTACTTAATTGCACACTAATTCAGTACGGTACTTGACACCCCAAAATATATATCCCGTTTTGTAACAGGTCTTCTCAGAAAGGAAGAAATGACCAACGTCGACCATATGGCATGGTGGATACTTGTGGACAGAAGATTCAAATAGCAGCGCGCATTTCAGGACAAATCAGAAATCATGATTTCCCATCTATATCTCATCGTTTCTTTCATTTTCCAGAAGCTTTTTTGATGGATCTTTATTGCATGATGCAGTAAAACTAGAGGCTGTCTTAATTACGAAGATTTCTCGCTATCAGAAAAGGTTGTATGGGTAATAATTGAATCACACTGGTTATATCCACAAATAAGTTAACAGAAGAAGACAATATATAGTTTTTAGAATTTCAAAAAACAAGTTCATCACTGAACCGGAAATATATTAAAGATTTCCCTGCCATCCATGGTAATAATCCCCGTCCTGCAACTAGCTGTGCACAATCACCAGGAGAGGAAGAAACTGCAGATTAAAGAGAGAATGGCTTCATATAAACATCAAAAGCTTCACAAGCAGTTAGTTGTGGCTCCTGCAAGGAAGGAAGAATAAAAAAAAAAGCAGAAAACAAAATTTACTTTAAATGGTTGGCTAATAAAAATGAACGAGAATGACAAGCTAAGCCCCAAAATTGCTGATTTGTTAGAAGCAATCAAGATGATTTTTGAACATGCAACTGGACAGATGAAGGAATAAAATGATTTTTGAGCATGCAACTGGACAGATGAAGGAATAAGTACTTAGACAGATGAATAAGCGTCGGAGGGTCCCTGCCGGAATACCCGGCCGTGGGACTTCTTGCAGGCATTGAAGACGAAGGAAGAACTTTGATATTTCTCTGGAGCAACGATTGACGCTCAAGGACGTCGGCTCAAAGTAATCGAGCGTCAACAGATTGGCGCGCCAGGAAGGGGAGCGGCGATGAGTTTGCCTTTCTTTAAGTCCTAATGGAGCCAACACATGTTCAAGAAGCTTCTTCTAGCTCCGTTGGAGGGCATCCCCTTCGGATCGGCCCATCAAAGGCCGACTTTCCTACTCTATCAACATTGATATCGGTCACCCCACAGGAGCAGCTGGCTAACCTTACTCAACAGGTCCAAGCCCTCATTGGGGTGGTCCGTGAGCTGCAGGAGCAGCGGCCTGCCGCCGCTCATCGGCAAACTGGACTTTTCGTACCATCCCAGACTGCTGCACCAGCTAGTCAATAGTCTGCGTACAGAATATCCTCCCAAAAGGAGCGCCCTCATCGCCAAGTTCCATCCAGGCACTATCACCGAGAAACCCCCAAGAGGTCCCGATCTCCCACTCTTCACTCTGGTAGCTACGGGCGACGAGGAGGAAAGGAACCTCGAGGTTCATATCATCATCAGCCTCATTACTCTACCTCTTTATCATATGAACCGGTAGGCGAGGACATTAATGACCAGATGGAGAGACATTTGGAGGAGCAGGACCGGCGTCTGGAGGAGCTTAGCCAAAGGCTTAATGATCACTCGGGGTGAAGTATGATACTCGCCCCCCCTTACCTGTCAGATTATGGAGGAACACATACTTCACCGGTTCCATCTCCCCCAACTGGATCCATATGACGGTACCACGGATCCTTTGGATCACCTGAAAAGTTATAAATCCCTCATGCAAGTCCAAGAAGCCACTGATGCCTTGCTATGTATCGCCTTCTTTGCTACTCTCTTGAAGGCCGCTCATGCCTAGTACTCTCGGCTACTCCCGCACAGTATTGATTCTTTCTAGCAGTTGGAGAATGCCTTTTTAGCATAGTTTGATGCCTATCAGAAGATCCCTCGAGTGGCTGACAGCCTTTTATCCGTTCAACAGAAAGAAGGGGAACTATTAAAAAACTTCATAGCTCGGTTCAAGGCGGTAGCCCTCGAGGTGTATCATTTGGATGATGCTGTGGCTACCTTGGCCTTGAATCGGGGACTTCATCCTAATCGCTTCACTTATTCTCTAGACAAGAAGCCCCCCAGTTCCTACGTCGAGCTCTTGAACCGGGCGCATAAATATATTCGCGCCGATGAAGCCGACCTCACTTGGAGGAACGCTGATAGAGGGGCTAGCAAGAAATCGGTCCATGAAGAGCCAAGCAGACTCCTTCCCAAGAAGCTCGAACCCCCACGTCGGCTGGATAATCGACACCAAAACCTGTCTACTAAGGAAGAAAGCTACACACATCTCCTCGCCCCGAGATATCACATTCTTATGGAAATTGAAAGTGAGCCTTATCTCCAGCGCCCTTCTCCTTTAAGAGCGAATGCTACCCGTGACTGGAGCCGCTACTGTCGTTTCCATAGGGATTATGGTCACGACACCAATGAGTGCCGCAATTTGAAGCGTGCCATTGAAGAGCTTATTCAGAGAGGCTATCTCGGAAAGTTCATCCAGAAGAAAGGATCGCCAGCCATCCCACCCTTGATGGGGCCCCCACCTATTTAGGCCAACATCGACAACACTCGACAGAGCAGACAGTGGGTATGCTTTCGTGGGGAGCGGCTTCATCCACTAAAAGATCAAGGGGAGTGAGGGGTAGAAGATGTAAATCCCTTTCTTGAAAGGGAATTAGAGGGGAGGGGCAATTTGAATAATGATAGCGTAGTCGTATCCATGATGATCGCTAAGCATCCTGTAAAAAGAATACTTGTATAGTGGGAGTTCAGCAGACATACTTACCTATGATGCTTTTGTTCGAATGGGTCTGTCTTTTGATTCTCTACAACCTGTGGCCACGCCCCTAGTCGGCTTCATGGGAGATTCAGTCAGGGTTGAGGGCGAGATCACCTTACCGATCACAGCGGGATCGCCACCATATCAAAGTAGAGTCCTAATGAGGTTCTTAGTGGCTCGGGTACCATTGGCATATAACGCCATACTCGATCGGCCCGGGTTGAACCTCTTGGATGCAGTCATATCCATCAGACGCCTGCTCGTGAGATTCCCTACTGATCAAGGGGTTGGCGAGATGCGTGGGGAGCAAAATCTTGCACAGCTATGCTATCACATGGCTCCTAGCCCTCAAGAGATGACAGGTCCCTCGACCCCGGTGCTGTTCAACCCCAGGGAGTCTGAAAGAAGAGAAGAATCAGCCGAGCACCTGCTATCTTATCCACTGGGGGATAATCCTGCAAAAACTATGTAGATCAGCGAACTTCTTCCTTTGGAAATGAAAGATGAACTCCTCACCTTCTTGCAGGCCAACTCGAATATTTTCGCATGGTCCGCTTCAGACATGCTCGGTATTTCTTTGGAGGTGATAACTCATAAACTCAATATCAATCCCAAATGCCGACCCATTTGCCAAAAGAAGAGAAGTTTTGCCCCTAAACGGCAGAGGGCTATAGACGAAGAAGTCAAGAAACTGCTGGCCGCTGGCCACATTCGAGAGGCTCAATATCCAAGCTGGTTAGCCAATGTGGTCATGGTTCGAAAGGCAAGTGGAAGCTGGCGAATCTGCATTGACTTCACTGATCTTAACAAGGCGTGTCCCAAAGATAGTTTCTCCTGCCACGGATCGATCAGCTGGTGGACTCCACCTCCGACCATGAGCTCTTCAGTTTTATGGATGCCTTCTTTGGGTACAACAAAAAAAGATGGACCCATCGGATGAAGAAAATACTTCCTTCATCACGGAGAAGGACATCTACTGTTAAAAAGTAATGACTTTTGGGTTAAAGAATGCTGGAGCCACCTACCAGAGGTTGATGAATAAGGTCTTCAAAGACCAGATTGGGTGCAACATGGAGGTGTATGTGGATGATATGCTGACTAAGAGCACCCGCATCGCTAACCACGTTGCCACTTGGGAGAGACATTTGATAATCTCTGGAGTCATCAGATTAAGCTCAATCCCCGCAAATGTGCTTTCGGTGTTACTGCCAAAAAATTCTTGGGTTTCTTAGTGACCCAATGGGGGATTGAGGCAAACCTAGAAAAGATCCAGGCTATTCTTAACATGCGATGGCCGACCAACAAGAAGAAAGTGCAACGGCTCACCGAAAGAGTAGCCACCTTGAGCCGATTTCTATCTAGATCGACTGAAAGGTGCTTACCCTTTTTTAAAGCCCTACACAAAGTTGATGGCTTTGAGTGGACGGACAGCTGCCAACAAGCCTTCGAGGAACTGAAAGAATTCTTATCCACGCCACCGTTACTGTCGAAGCCTAAGGAAGGAGAAAAGCTCTTTATTTATCTGGCCACCACTTCGGAGGTGGTTAGTTCCATCTTAGTCCAGCTCGACCCAGATGGGGCGCAGAGGCCTATCTATTACACTAGCAAAGTGCTTCATGATGCGAAGGTTCGGTACTCCAGAACGGAGAAGATTATCTTTGCTTTGATCATCTTCGCTCAGCACCTTCGACTGTACTTCCAGGCCCACCCGATTGTGGTACTCACGGACCAACCTCTCAGAACTATTTTGGCTCACCCTGACACCTCGGGTTGCCTGGCGAAGTGGGCTGTTAAGCTGGGGAGTTTGATCTTTTGTTCTAGTCTCAATCTGCCCTTAAGTCCCAAGTGCTAGCGGACTTTCTAGTAGAATGCACTTGGACCAACAAGTAGGTCGGCAACATCCCCATGAAGTGCCAGAGGAGGATTCAGTGGAGGCTTGGATTCTCTATGTTGATGACGCCTCTAACTCTCAAGGAAGTGGAGCGAGCCTCATCCTGGCGAGTCCGAAAGGCATTGTCCTGGGATATGCCCTTCGATTTCTTTTCAAGGCTACCAACAACCAAGCCGAGTACGAGGCCTTGTTAGCTAGAATTAAGCTTGCTCAGAACTTGGAGTAAAATGCCTTCGAGCCTTCACCGATTCCCAGCTTGTCTTTCTGACATGTCACTGGAGAGTTCGAGGCTCGCGACCCTACTATGTCTCGATACCTGAGTAAGGTTAAGTCGCTAACCTCCTTGCTAGTTTATTTCATCATCAGCTACATTCCCAGGGGAGAGAACGCTAGAGCTGATGCATTGTCATGGCTAGCTACTTCGGCGGATGATTGTCTGGGAAAAGTACTTGAGCACCTGGAGAGCCCAAGTATCGACTCGGCAGAGAAAGTTGTACCAATCATGCAAGAACCAATGTGGATGGATGTGTACATTCACTATCTCATTGACAGAACTATCTCCACCGACCCTGCAGAAGCTAGGCTACTCAAGCGGAGGTCAACCAAGTTTGTGCTGCTGAATGGGCGCTTATACAGAAAGTCCTTTTATCGTCCCCTTCTTAAGTGCATCGGCCCGATGGATGCCAATTATGTTCTCAGGACAATCCATGAAGGCATATGCGGGAGTCATATGGAGGGCAGGTCTATGGTGCATAAAGCTCTCCGTCAAGGATATTACTGGCTCGCTATGAGGCAAGATGCTGCTGAGCTAGTTAAGAAATGCGATCGTTGCTAGTGGCACTCCAATATCCAGCGGCAATCTTCTCAATTAAATCCACTCTCTGCCCCCTGGCCCTTCGCTAAATGAGGGATGGACATTCTTGGGCCTTTTCCCCCGGCTTCAGGGCAGTGAAGATTCTTATTGGTCGCCATCGACTATTTTACTAAATGGGTCAAGGTCGAGGCGTTAGCCAAGATCACTGAAATAAAGTAAGGACATTCTTTTAGAAATCCATCATCTGCCGGTTTGGCCTGCCCCATACCATGATTACTGACAATGGTCGCTAGTTCGACAATTCGACATTCAAGGCCTTTTGTACCGATCTAGGCATATGCCACCAATTCACTTCTGTTGGGCACCCACAGACTAACAGAGAAGCAGAGGTTATGAACCATACCATCCTTCGAGGACTTAGAACTTGGCTGGATGAGCTTAAGGGCAGATGGGTGGAGGAGCTCCCAAGTGTATTATGGGCATATCATACGACTCCCAGGGCCCCCACTGGGAGACTCCCTTCATCCTTGTCTTCGGATCTGAGGCAATCATCTCAGTGGAGATCGGTCTTCCTAGTCCCAGAGTGGAACTGTATAAGGATGACAACAACCCTGATCAATTAAGGGCTAATTTGGACTTCATCGATGAAACCCGGGATCTTGCATGGCTTAGGATGGCCACGTTCTGCCAACGGGCTGAGAGATACTATAATGCTCGGGTCCGTTCCAAGACGTTCCGTCCTGGAGATCTGATCCTAAGAAGAGCTGAAGTATCCAAACCGGCTGAAGGAGGCAAGCTATTCCCAAATTGGAAAGGACCATATCAAGTTACAAAGGCGCTTCCGCAAGGAGCCTACAAACTTGAAGGGATGGATGGGCAGCCAATCCTGCATACTTGAAATGCCAGCAATCTTTGCTGATATTACCAGTAGTGAATGTACTTGGCGAATGATTATGAAAAAAAAGTTTTCGAATTTTATTTTCTGGCTTAGTGTGGAAGTTTTAAAAGGACCTCGGCGGTCCAGAGAACACAAACACCCCGGACCGGCGCGAGAAACCTCCATCGGTTCAAGTCTTGTGTTCTCGATGGCCCCGAGTCAAACTCCCGGGCCGACGCGAGAAACCCCTATGGAAGTTTTTAAAAGGACCTCGGCGGTCCAGAGAACACAAACATCCCGGACCGGCGCGAGAAACCTCCGACGGTTCAAGTCTTGTGTTCTCAATGGCCCCGATTCAAACTCCTGGACTGGCGCAAGAAATCCCTGTAGAAGTTTTAAAAGGACCTCAGTGGTTCAGAGAACACAAACACTGTCAGCTCCCCCTTCTCTCTAGGGCCACCGACAGAACACCTGCACACCTGTGGTAATCGGATAGAGTTTTACTAGTCTTTATGTAGCGCTCCATAAAGAGCTAGAGAATCCCAACAAATTATCATAAGTGGCAGACACTCGAAAACACATCATGTTAAAAACTTTTTATTATCAGCTCAATTATATATGCATATCACTCAAATCAACACTAAGCATCAACCTGCTCAGATAATATTTTTTGTGACATCCTCAGGCAGTTTACAAGATCACATTCACAATCGACATCAAAATCATAAGTGCATACATCAAGCTCATAATTTTCTCCAAAACATAATTCTTGTGTTCATATCTAAATAAGTCTGATACATCACCATATCTCACTGTACATATACACATGTAAATATACAAATATCATCCCACACTATCTCAATATACATGGCTATCATCACACACCCTTGCATCCAAGCAAGCTTCACCAGCTAAGGGTTCGGTCCTGCTTATTCTTTGATCCTGGTAGAAATACTCATTGATCTGAAAGTAAATATCAATCATAGAGGGGTGAGACCTAAGTCCCAGTGACTGGATAACCATCTAACCATGGAGAAATAGAGAACCGTAACCTCACATTTTCAACCGTATGCTGATACTATATAGCTTGTATAACTCAAAGTATATTTTTAACATGGTATCAGATAAAGTAAAATGTAGCTTATTTTTCAAATAATATATTAGTACTGAAATACTCTACAATAACTTTTCACTAAAGATAACTCATCAAGATAAAAACCCATGTATTACAATATGAAGATATGCATTCTTTACCTACAGTCCAGATTTTCTTTATTAAATTCTTAGATTCCCATTGGGATCTGCCTGCCCATCTCATGTAAACTTTCCCTATTAGGATAATTACTTGGCCCACTAGCCCTTTTGTAATCACTATATATACTTTTAAATCTCATGCTACTAGGATGTGTGTGTAATTCCTCTGAGGTACCATCCTGCAGTCGCTCTCCTGTAGGTGTATTCTCATTGGGTGCGTGACTAGCAACAGGATCCTCGCACAAATAGCACCCCTTACCCGTGCGGTTCACTGGCAAAATGCTTTGTTCCTTAACCCTAGAACCTCGGGTTTCCTCTCTGCCCCCATAGGCTATATATAGTAACCAGCTCCACTGAGCTATGATTCATGCCCCCACAGGCTGCTTACAACCTATCCCTCTGGTCTGATCAAGCGTGGACTCATCCCTGATTCCGGGATTCATCGTACGATCGAATGGCAAAGAGGTGCTGGCTCAATAGTAGTGTGCAATGCTCATGCTACAACACAGTCTAAAGGGTGATCTGCCCCATACTGCCTAATGCTCAGTATGATACATACATCAAAATATACCATTTGTAAAGCTTTATCATGAAAATATGCCATGTATGCATCAACCATCCCCTCATCGAACTCATGCTTATATCTTTATGCTTAAAACTCATGCTCAAAACTCATGCTTATTTCTTTATGCTTAAAACTCATGCTCAAAACTCATGTATCAGAATATCATATACTAGGTTCTCATTTCTCAGATTTAAAACATACATAATACTCTACTAAACATAACATATCACAACTAGATATTAATCTCACTATACTAGCTCAAATTAACTTTTTATTGCTAGATGAGAAACCCACTCACCTTAGCAGGTTACTCCTCAACTGGTACTCAACTTCGATATTCAGCTCTCTGGAATAACCCTCTTGACCTACGTCAACATACAGATACGATAGCTATTAGGGTTACCTCCACACGAGGTTTTCCCACGAAATCATGCATGCATACATGATCTAGCCTCTAATATCTCATTATTTTCTTTCATCCTTTCTCTACTAAAGATTACTTTCACTATTACCTCAAAATACAAGAATTTAAGAAAATCTAAAGTCATGCAAGATCTAGGAAGCTATAGCTTACCTAAGTTAAACACAAACCCCAAGCTTCCTTTTCCCTTCCTCTTTCTTTCTCCTTTTCTTCTTCTTCCTCTTCCTCTCTTTTCTTTCTTTCTTTCTCTCTGGCTGAACCCACGTTTTCCTTTTTCTCTAGTGACTTGGGGAAAGTCATGGGTAACTTAGGGGCTAAGGCATACCAAATTCTTATTTTGCCCTTAAATACTCTTAATGCACGCTTTTTGAAAAAACATATGGCCATTTATAACCATGATATTTTGCCCTTAAATTTTTTTTCCAAATTGCCCTTAGCATAATTAGCAATTAACATCGGAGCCTTTTCCCATTTTACCCCTGATATAGCATTTTTTTAATCAATTTATAGCTCAAATTATCATTTTTCATTTAAATTAATACTTTTATGTAACACTTCTAAGAAAAAACCTCACCAACTTGAAAGCTCGATTTTAGAAATCCAATGGTTCAAACACACTCAAATGAGATTAAAAATAGAATAAATATGAAAATATCAAGATTTAACCCAGGAAATCTGTCTTCTTAGAGTCGGCTCTAACAGATTTAGAATCGGCTCCCATACAAATTAGAGTCGGCTCTACTCCAATTAGAGTCGACTCTAATACGAGGCAGAAATACTAACCTTCTATTTTTCCAATAGAGTCGACTCCTTCTTCTGTAGGAGCCAACTCTAAAGCGTGCCGAAAGTTTAAAATCGTGCAAGAGTCGACTCCACTCCAATTAGATCGACTCTAATTACTAAAAACATCACTTAAGGATAAAACTCAAATTAAACTTGATTTTTCTTATGATTTAAGTCTATTAAAACTCAAATCTCTCAGTTTCTTAAATCAAACTCATTAGCACTAAAAAATATACTCATTTACTCCATAATTTCTCCTTTTTTATATATCAAATGGCCAACATGCCCACACTTCATTGAAACCCTTTGACTATTATTTCAAATGACAAAAGCCATTAATATTACCAATAAATTATAAGGCTTTTAGGATGTTACAAAACACCCGACCGGCGCAAGAAACCTCCGGTGGTTCAAGTCTTGTGTTCTCGATGGCCCGAGTCAAACTCCCGGGCCGGCGCGAGAAACCACCTTGGAAGTTTTAAAAGGACTTCGGCGGTCCAGAGAACACAAACACCCTGGACTAGCGCGAGAAACCTTCGGCGGTTCAAGTCCTGTGTTCTCGACGACCTGAGTCAAACTCCCAGGCCGGCGCAAGAAACCCCCGTGAAAGTTTTAGAAGGACCTTGGCGGTCCATAGAACACAAACACCCCAGACCAGCGCGAGAAACCTTCGGCGGTTCAAGTCTTGTGTTCTCGACAGCCCTAAGTCAAACTCCCGGGCCAATGTGAGAAACCCCCTATGGAAGTTTTAAAAGGACCTCGATGGTCCAGAAACACAAATATCCCGGACCGGCGCGAGAAACCTCTGGCGGTTCAAGTCTTGTGTTCTCGACAGCCCCGAGTTAAACTCCCGGGCCAGCGCAAGAAACCCCCGTGAAAGTTTTTAAAAGGACCTCGGCGGTCCAGAGAACAGAAACACCTAGACCGGTGCGAGAAACCTCCGGCGGTTCAAGTCTTGTCTTCTCGACGGCCCCAAGTCAAACTCCCTAGCCGGCACAAGAAACCCCTATGGAAGTTTTTAAAAGGACCTCGGCGGTCCAGAGAACACAAACACCTCGGACCGGCGCAAGAAGCCTATGGCGTTCAAGTCTTGTGTTCTCGACGGCCCTGAGTCAAACTCTTGGGCCGTCGCGAGAAACCTCCGTGGAAGTTTTTAAAAGGACCTTGGCGGTCCAGAGAACACAAACACTCTAGACCGGCGCGAGAAACCTCCGGTGGTTCAAGTCTTGTGTTCTCGATGGCCCCGAGTCAAACTCCAGGCCAGCACGAGAAACCCCCGTGGAAGTTTTTAAAAGGACCTTGGTGATCCAAAGAACACAAACACCCTGGATCGACGCGAGAAACCTCGGCAGTTCAAGTCTTGTGTTCTCGATGGCCCTAAGTCAAACTCCCAGGCCGGCGTGAGAAACTCCCGTGAAAGTTTTTAAAAAGACCTTGGCGGTCCAGAGAACACAAACACCCAGACCACACAGAAACCTCCGGCGATTCAAGTTTTGTGTTCTCGACGGCCCCGAGTCGAACTCCCAGGCCACGCGAAAAACCCCACGAGGATGATGGGTTAAGCTGACCATTTCTCAAGTATACTCATGTAAATAGGGGTATTTTATCAAAGGCCAAACGTCGAAGTATAATCACCTAGAAGGCCAAAATACTGCTAATGAAGAAGTTATAAGACTCGAACAACGAATGGAATTATCAAAAATACTTTTTCATTAACCTCATCGTCATACAAAAGGGCCAACCTCAGACGCATTACAAAATATGAAAAAGACAAGAAAAGAGCTAAAATTAAGGCTCGGCGGACTCTGACCCATCGTTTGCATCCTCATCTATAGGTTGAATATCCTTGAGGTCGCTTAGCTGATAAACTCGAAGGATTTTCTCCTTGCATTTCTCAAAGCCTTTGGCATAGGCGTCAATGGCCGCCTCATTGCACTCGGCTGCAAACTCGGTGGAACCTTTGTAAAGTTCCATGGTAGTTCGAGCCCATTGATCGGCTGCACTGACTCGGACTAAGGCTTCAGCTTGGGCAGCTACCACCTTCTCCCTAGCCTGGGCTTTGGCGATGATCAACTTGGCCAAGGTTTCCCGAATCTCCTCCTCGGCGGAGGCCAACCCCTCCTCGGTGGAGACCAACTTCTCCTTCATGGCCCGGGCCTCAAACTCGGCTGCATCAACCCTATCTTCTGCCGTAGTCGCTCTGTCTTTGGCCTGATCCACTCTAAGGAGGGCACTTTCCAATTTCTCTTCTATTGGCCTCAGCCTCAACATGGCTTCGGCCAACTTAGCATCAGCAACTCTGGCCTTCCTCTTGGCCTCCTCAGCTTGAGCCTTAAAAGATCGGCCCTCCTCCTCAGCGGCCCTCACGCACCGGACACTGCAGCTTCTTGAGCCTTGACCTCAGATAATTCCTGGGTCAGCTCATCAACCTGAGCCTTGAGAGATCCAGCTCAGGTTGGGCATGCTTCCGATGGCTAGAACCTCTGGTGCAAGCGTCCCGAAGAACAAAAGCATTGTTGGACACCTGCGCATACCGAAAGATTAGAATACAATTATATTTAATCTAAGAAAAAAGGATTAGCACATTTACCTAAAGGATAGCAGTGAAGAAAGTGTTGAGAGACTTCTCCAGCGGCTGATGCCGAAGCTCAGCCTAAAGGGTAGGCAGAGTCGAGTGACTGAGGAGGCACTCTGCCAGGCATAGTCCCGGGCGGTTGGCTCAGGGGACCATCGTTGAATGATACTCCCGCCTCCTCCAACAGCGGGTGAGCGCCTGAAGGGTGGTTGTCCCTGACTTATCTTACTGAAGGTGTCGTTGTTCTTTCTTCTGGTGCGACCTCACCCTCGGCTCCGGCAGAGACCGAGGATCTCTCTCTTGATAGCTCCTCCAAAGTCTCGGTCAGAGGAATGCCCCCTTCTTGGTTCCTCCACCAATGTGACCTCGAGGGAGGCGGGTGAAGCCACACTGGTTCGGGTGATTCGCACTGCTCTGCCCACCTAGGCTTCTTAGGCGTCACCCTCACCAGATCGCCGGCGGCCCTCTTTCTCTTCTTAAGAGCCTTCGCGAGGAAGTCAGAAGAGAATCTCATCTCTGCACAAAGGAAAGAGATTAAAAAAAAGAAAAAAGATAAAGAGAGAAGAAAAAGAAAAAGAAGAACGAATAAGAAACTGTGGCTGACAGCCGAGGAGGGTAGCGCTCACCAGGGTGTCGGTGATGGTGCCTCCGACATTGTGAGGGCTTCATGGAGATTATCCTTCGACAGTAGCTTTGTGCAAGGAGGGATGATAGAGGACATGAGGGCTTCAAAAAGCTCTTGGTCCCTTTCTTCTATGGCCGAGTTTTTGTTAGGGCTGATATCGAGAAATCTCCAAGATGTCTTCACCCCTTCGACATGAACATAGAAGAAACAGGACTTCCATTCTTTGATCTGAGAGGGAAAGTCCAGTTTAAGGGCTCTTTTGGGATGGGAGGCGAACCTTTACCACCCATTTCTTAGGTTTCTGAGTTTATACAAGGCCTGGAAGAGAGAGACTCGGCAGGGGCATATATGATTCGAATGGAATTTGGGGTCAACTGCACCGGAATGAGGTTGTACCTATCTAAAAGATTCAAAAAGAATGGATGAAAAGGGAGGTAGATCCCACTCTTGAAGAATTTCCTCATAAAGTATGGCCCCGTCGGCCCGGCCACAGGTTACCTTATCACCATGCCAAGGGGCAGACATGCATACGCTATTGGGTATACCATACTTGGCCCTAATTTTTCCTATGTCTTGGTCTTTTATGGTGGAGCATATCCCCCCTGGGCCCACGGGTATGGATTCAGAAATCAGAGGGGATGCCGAGTGAGATGGTGAAGGTGATGCCCTAGAGGGTGGAGAAGGAGACCTAGCTGCAAGAGAAGAAGCGCTAGATGCCGGATGAGGAACCCTAGCCGAGGTCGGAACAATAGTCTCTGGGCGACCACGGATGGTGACACTACTAGGGGCCCGGTGGCGGGCTTGAAGAATCTCCTCCCTAGAGGGTTCGACTAGAGATTTCTTTCCTTTCTATCAGTTTGGGGACCCATTGGGAAGAAAGGAATAGGCAAAAAGGTGAAAGAAACTGACCTCGGAATGAAGGGATGAAAGCAAAAGGAAGCTCGGTGCTCAGAAGGTGAAGAAGAGGCAAAAGGATGATAGGGGTACTAGAAGACAAAAAGAATGGGCGGGACAATATTAATCCCCCAAATTTCGAAGGCCCCACCCATCATAAAAAGTAGAACTAGAAAGATCGGGCCATGCCCAGGTGTCACCAGGCTACCAGGGAGGTACAATTTGTGCCCAGTGATGAGACGCCGCCAGAATAATTCAACTATAACACCCCGTCTTTCTCGTCGATTACGAGGCATTTCTTTTAATTCATCCCTTAAATAATGAAAAGACATTGAGAAGATTTTACTTCACCGAGAATGCGTGCCCACTGTTAGTAGGGTACGACACATGAGATCCAGCTATGGGGGGAATTTTTGCGCTCGTTTCTCTTGGCAAGTGCCGCGCGCATGAGGGCCAAGACTTAGAAGCGAGGGGGGCATATAATGTGGCTGGTAAAAGCCACGTGATAATCAATTCACAAGAGCGGCCCCTGGACGGCCCCAAGGCAGCTCAAGAGCGGTCCCTGGGCAGCTTCGGTCATAATAGCGGCCCCAAGGCAGCTGCTAGGCAGTCCCGGTCGCAGGAGCGGCTCCTAGGTAGCCCCAAGGCGGCTCATAGGTGGCCCCAATTAGAAGAGTAGCCCCGGTCACAAGAGTGGCTCCTAGGCGGTCCCAAGGTGGCTTCTAGGCGGCCCCAAGGCGGCTCCTAGGTGGCCCCAGGTCACTAGAGTGCCCCTGGGCAGCCCCGGTCATAAGAGCGGCTCCTAGGCAGCCTCGCCTACCAAAAGAGGCACTAACGCCTCCCTTTTTTTGTCTTATCCTCATGGATCACCCTAACTTTGGTTGATGACATTGTTCCTGTGACCAAACCAAGAAATCAGAGAAATCAGACGGCTCTGTTGGGTCACTGGTTAATTACAAAGAGTAAAGTAGGCCATCCATGGATCCCTCGGATGGATGAACTAAGGGACCCAAATTGGCTGTAGACCTGTGGATGCCGATGCCAAGGCTGCCCCCTTACTCAAAGCGCTGGGTCGCAAGTCACTGCTCAAAAGCATAAACAGCGATCCGATCGGCGCACCAAGTCGCGAGTCAATGCCCAAGAACATAGACAGAGACCAGGTCGGCACGATGAGTCGCTAGTCACATCACAAAAACATAAGCAGTGACCCAACGCTACTTACCTCTCTCCTCATAGAGAGATGGATGAAGGACCCTCGGGCAGGATGAATTAAGGGATCCAAACTGGGATGGAGGGAAGTTCATGTAAGCCATGGGCCCGGAGATATTTGTATTTCCAGTGGTTTGCAGGGCCCCCATGGCATATCAAAGGAGCCATACAAGGGGCGTGCGCTCCCTGTATGACCCCTATAACCGTTCCCATACGCTCTCCGTATGATCTTCGGGACTCTTTCCGTGAGGACTACTTGCTCTTCAGTAGCTTCTCCATCACCCCGGTCATTTGGGATGAACTATCTTTCAAAAGTGGAGCTCGGCCTCTCCACTCTTGATCTCAGTAAAATAGGAGTCATGAAAACCTCTCTGACTCACAAGAAGAAGAGGCTTTAGGAAATGCTCAGACACAGTCTTCTTTCCCCTTTTTATAGACAATGAACCAGGAGCGGCCATTAAGGAAGAGTACACCGGAATTCGAAACGCCACGGTCGCACTGCCACGTGGTGCACTAAGAAAAGTGGGGTGCATTCCAAAGCTTGTTGGGCATGCCTTCCAGGCCGTGACGAAAGACAAGATCTCTTTCTGATCTCGAATCAAGAGCTTTAAATGCTAGAAACCGCCTACGAATCTTCGGATATGGACGGACTTGGGAAATCCCCCTTCGAAAATGACGCCGTCCACTAGCAATCGAATGCTTAGCGCATATGCAAAATGGACCACGTTGGAAAAGGCCAATGAAATAATTGCCTAGAGGGAAAACGAGGTATCTCTCGACAAATCGCGAGTCATTTCATTGCTTCGGCAAGAAACGAACCAAATTCTTGCTTTGGATAAACCAAACTATCTGCCTTACCTCGGCCATAACTGAAGTGCTTCTTCCATTTCGGCCATTTTGAACTATCTGTTTTACCTCGGGCGAAGCCGGGATAATATTCCTTAGCCAAACAAAGCGGCATCATACATCGGGAAACCTATTTAAATCGATCTCGGTCAGTTAGGACGTTCGATTCAGAATTGCTAAAAGCCATCCAGTCCCAAAAGTATAACTTGATCACGATGAGCTATACGAAGCAATAGGAAAACAAAGAAATCGTTCGAAAAACGATGACCAAAGCAATAGAACACATGGGAGAAAACAAAAGATTCATTCATTAAATTTTGATTGGATTACAAGTAGAAGAAGCAAAAAATACATGGGCAACCCTCAAGAATCAGGGTTTGGGTCGGTTCCAGGGGCTCCCTCGGCAACATTTGAAGGAATTTGACTTGGTTCACCCACTTTGAATACAGTCGGAGGGGGGTGTTGGGAATTGTATCGTAAAGCCAATCATTTAATGATTGTGCTAATGTAAATTGTATATAAATTGATATATTAATAAAAGTTATTTGGCAGTTTATTCATTACAAGAATATCTTCTTAATACTCCTGATTGTAATAAAGCCCTCAGGATCTTCCTTCACGATAAAGAGGATTTATCTTTGAAGGTCCTTAAAAGAGTTCGCGACCAAATGATATACTATGACAGGGCCATATTACTATCAATTATAGGATGTTGTATATCATATTTGTTGGTTGTCCTCTTAACCAAGGAGTGTAGAGACACTAGTATGACATACAGGTGAAAGTGTAGGAGTACATTTCACCGAACGTGACTCATTTCCGGATACTCTACTGTCAAGAGTTAATCCGAGAAGATATAGGTATAAGTATCCTTCAGACCTAAAGATCACAACTAGTGGCTTACAAGCAACTCATTGTACTTAGGTGCCGGACCACCTGGATTTCTAATCCAGCTACGAAAGGTTACTGGGTGCAGTCAAGTACTTGTGGTAGTCAGTTGTAGATCAAGATGGAATTTGACCTATCCCGTTAAAAGGAGAAATGCTTGTGTTTCAATTTAGCAATACCTTGGCCAAGGCACTTCATGTGAAAGTCACATGATCACTAAAGTTGAAATCACTTTATGGATTTGCTATTTAGAGTTGACAGGCTCTTAAGCCATCCTTAGCATTTGTGGTCAAGAGGATGAATTATACGGTAATTGTTTCTTAGGTAGTGTTGATAGAAAAATATTATCCCTGGATAAGTGTACGGGATAGAGTTTATCCCCTGGTTATCCCTAGGGATATCCCTTGACTATCCCATTGATCATATCAAATGCAAAAGGTAAATCCATGGGATAACTTTTTTTTACTCTTATTTGAAGGGATAACCAGCTATTCCTGCATTCTCTAGGGAATAAATTGAGGGGATATCCCATGGTTAACCATGGATTATCCCTTTAGTTAACTTTATTCCCAGCTATCCCTTATAGTTATAGCTTTTGGGAATAAGAGGGGATATCCAGGGGATATCCCCTCTTATCCCCTATTTCAAACACTACCTTAGAGTTCTTGGAGTTTTCTCGGCAACTCTTCGACCTATCCAGACGTCGGGTTCCATTGCTAGATGGGCACATCGATTAGTATAGAAAGTTGTTTCTATGCTACCGGCTTAGGTTCGAACCTAGAGAGTCACACGCATAGAAGTTTTCTAGGATGATCTGTTTGCTGATCAATGATTGAG
The DNA here is from genome assembly GCA_900491605.1 of Calamus simplicifolius. Taxonomy (NCBI): domain Eukaryota; kingdom Viridiplantae; phylum Streptophyta; class Magnoliopsida; order Arecales; family Arecaceae; genus Calamus; species Calamus simplicifolius. The sequence continues at coordinate 299,482 of UESW01004540.1, read as the reverse complement.
AATCGTATATGATTTAATTAATCAATTTAATTGATTGAATTATCTCAATTGGGTTAAGTACAAGTGAATAAGATTCAATTTGGTTTAAGTCCATTAGAAGGACTAATCAATTTCAAATATTGATTTGAAATTAGACTTGATTTGGATTTAAATAGATTAGGACTAGCCAAATTTGATTTGGGCTTGGACCATGATCTATGTGGGTTCAGTCAAATAAATTCAAATCAGATTAAACCATCAACTGAACCCAAACCTCTCGCATAAGGATCTCATATGATGAGATGGCTAAAATCTCATCTCATGAGAGATTAAATTCTCATGTATAATTTAATGCCTAAGATTAGTTTTCACCGAACGTCGGATTTAGCCACGACTCATTGGTTTTCACCGAAGGTCGGATTTAGCCACGTCTCTTTGGTTTTCACCGAACGTCGGAATTAAACCAAGCATCGCGCCTTCGGCGTCTCTTCGCTTTTACCAAACGACGAAATTCTTAATGTCAGAATTCATTGTCAAGGCTAAATTGAGACTATAAATAGAGGGCATTCCCTCACCAGAAAACACAGAACAATAATACACATGTCATGGATTGTAATTCTAAAAAGGTTAGAATAAAAATTCTGGTGATTCTGGTGTTAGCGGAAGCATGGTGGATCTTAGAGGAAGATTCAAGTGGGAGGATTCAAGATCAGCAAAGCTATTTTTCCACGAGCTAGCACTCCCAGAAATCCGATCTTTCGGGGCTTTGCGTGGACGATACTAGAGGCCGGACGATTGAATGGCTGCAGAGCAATAAAGATTTACCTACTGTTCTTAAGGTAAGCGATCTGATCCTTAGATCTTAAGGCAGGCTTCAAGATAAGTAGTATGACTAGTCATCTTGAAGATCAAGATATGATCTTGACATTTTTATTTATATGCATATTTTGGATCAATCGATCCTATATACAAGGCAAAGATATGATCTTGATGCATGTTAGATAGATTAGTACGTAATCTTTAAAATTCCGCAATGATAATTGTTATCAAAATTTTAAAATATGCATGCCTTGAGGATTGTTTCTCCCTACAAATGGTATCAGAGCGATGGTTTCGAATTGATCTAATTTATTGCATGTAAATTAATGCTCATATTAATTGTGTAATCAAGGCTAAAACAAATCTCAGGTCATTGAAAATTCAAATTACCCATTCAATGAGGTATTCTGTGACATATTACCGTGATAAATGATCTTTGGCTTCAAAACACAGATTACACACACTCTCAAAATATGTTTTATATTTGATACATGTTGATGTTATATAAAACATGATATTTGCATGTTTAGTATAAAACATAGATATGATATATGATGGCATGATGTCTATGTTATGAAACATACAAGTATTTATGAGAGTCTAATTTGAATGTCAAATGTTAATTCATAATCTCTTTAGATATGATCTAAATATAGGAATTATGAGTAGTAACATAATACATATGATGCTTGATTGAAATATATGACATGTAAACATGAAATATATTTAATCCTTTGGGTTAGCTAAATCGGGTCCATAAAGGGTTAGACCCTAAGGTTTAAATCAACTGGACTGTAAGAGTATTTGATCAAATCTAATTAGATTAGGTTAAGAATGCTCTAAATCAAACAATAGTTGTAGTTGATCATGTCCTTCTCTTTGATTAAATAAAATGGAAGTAGATTAGGCTCCGTGGTTGAGCATGAATCTCTTAGATGGTCAAATCAGAATTGGTTAACCATATGATGTCAAGGTGGATTGGCAAGTTGCTCTAGGATCAACGATCGAATGGTTTTTAATTGGGAGCTACTCGTATTGATGCGTCTTTAACGAGTTAATGGCATATCCCTCCCATCGATCTCACTCACCTGGTCAATGTGGTGAACCATTTATGATTCAGATCATTTACCTGATTCGAGTTAACCCATGCCTGTAAGAAATCAGTCTGACTGATTTAGGTGCCACTTAACCTGACTTAATCTTGTTTCATTCTACCGATTTCATAGATTCAGTGGGAGAACTTGATTAGTCAATTTATCTTCATATTATTAAAATCCTCTAAAATTATTAGGTCCTTAAAATGAAATAGTTATATGATAACTAGATCATAGCCTCCCATTAAGGTGGGTGATAATGAGTCCGATGTCTTGATAATCATTGGAGGCACTCCATGCCTAGTGCTTGTCAACCATCGAAATTATCATTCATTATATGATAAGTCAGCGTAACTATTAAATAAACAGTCAGGTGAGCCAAGCTTCACTCGGACTTGGTTGTCTATTGATAGGTTACACTGATTATATCATTTAATGGTTGGACCTAACCAGAACTTTCAGTGAAGGCACTTCATGCCTGCTGAAGAGGTATATGGGGCAAAACTGAACACTAAGAATTGTTTGGAAAAACAATTGGTTTTAAACCTACTCTTAGATGTATATGGGTTAGCCAAGCTTCACTTGGGCCTGTATGTAGTTTATGAAGATCTTAGTGCCCGCTAAAAAATTAAGAATAATTCTTCGAATTAGGGTGTAGAGACTGCCAATTTAAACAAAATAGTGGAAGAATCTTTAGACTAAAGTTCAAGTCTTTAGACTGAATCAATTTATATACTAATAAACTTTAGTTTTTTCCTTATGCAGAAAATGGTCACTAATTTATCATTAAGGTCCCTATTGGATAGTGACAAGTTGAATGGTTCCAATTTCAATAGCTGGTTCAGAAAACTTAAGATCGTCCTTGAGCATGAGAGGATTCTATATATTCTGAATAATCCTGCACCAAAGATACCTAATGCAAACACCCAAAGTTCTGAGAGAGACACTTATCAGAAGTGGCTCAATGATAGCACTAGCATGCGTTGTATCATGCTAGCAGCAATAAACGATGAATTCGATCGTTGGTTCGAGAATGCTCAGCCAGAAGAAATTATTCAAGCGTTGAATGAATCTTTCGGCACACCCGATGATGTTGAAAGGCACAAGACTAGTTGTGCAATTTTCAATGCTCGAATGAGGGATGGATCTCCTGTCACTGATCATGTATTGTATATGATCGAGAAGATAGAACTCCTAAGCAAGCTCAGCTTTCCCTTACATGAGCAGTTGGAAAAAGATGCGATCCTGAATTCCTTGCCTCCATCCTTCCGACCTTTCCTTACTCATTTTCGAATGACAAAGCCTGCAGTCAACTACCACGGTTTGTTGGGGTTGTTACAGAACTTTGAGAAGGATAACCAGCTCTCTAAGGGTTTGGTTAATGTGGTTGAAGGATCTAAGGTAGGGCGTAAACCCTTTGGGAAAGGAAAGAAGAAAAAGAATAATAAAAGGGTGCAACATGCTAGGACATCTATAAGGGGTCAGATGCAGAAGAAGAAAGTTGATAAAAGTCAAGCTGAATGCTTTCAATGTAAGATGCAAGGGCACTGGAAGAGGAACTGTCCTCTTTACATTGCCACACTTGATCAAAACAGGCCAAAGAAGAAAAAGGAGCAAGATGTTGCTCAACAAGGTATTTATATGATAACACCTTATAATTTTTCTGTATATGATAATCAGACCTGGGTATTGGATACCGGGAGTCCTTTTAACATTTGTAATTCATTGCAAGGACTACAGGTCACCAGAAGATTTGAGGACAATGAAAGATTCCTTAATGTCGGCGATGGAAGATTAGTTCCAGTTCTGGCATTAGGAGTTCTTGAAATAGTTTTCAATAGAAATGTCATTATACTAAATGATTGTCATTTTTTCCCAATGTTCTTGTTGAACGTAATTTCTGTAGGCCTTCTGGCCAAAAGTCATTATGAAATTTCAATAAAGGATGTTACTTTGAATATCATTATGAATGGAGTCACTGTAATTACTGGGCATTTATCTAATGGCATTTATATATTATCACAGCCTGTGAATGTAGTGTACAATTCAAGTAAGCGCCCTAGAACAACTGATGTCACAAATATTTATCTTTGGCACAATCGGCTGGGTCATATCAATAAGAACAGATTAAGCATGTTAACTCAGGAGGGCATCCTTCGAGTTGATGATTGTGAATCATTAACTACCTATGAATCATGTCTTCTTGGTAAAATGACTAAGTCATCTTTTACTGGAAAAGGTGAAAGAGCCAAAGAGCTATTGAGTCTAGTACATACTGATGTATGTGGACCAATGAGCACTTGTGCCAAAGGTGGATATTACTACTTCATAATTTTTACAGACGACCTTTCTAGGTTTGGTTATGTCTATCTTATGAGACATAAATCTGAGTCATTTGAAATGTTCAAACTATATCATAAAGAAGTAGAAAACAAATAGGAAAATGTATTAAGACCCTTCGATCAGATCGAGGAGGCGAATACCTTTCAAATGAATTTGTGACATATTTAAGAGAGAATGAGATTCTCTTCCAATGGACTCCTCCTGGAATACCGCAGCATAACGGTGTGTCGGAAAGAATGAATCAAACTCTTAGACATGGTTCGGTCCATGATGGGTTTTGCAAGCTTGCCAATATCATTTTGGGGATACGCATTAGAATCAGCTTGTCATATTCTTAATAAGGTTCCAAGTAAGTCTATTTCTAAAACTCCACATGAGATATGGTATGGACATAAACCGGTTATTACCTATCTGAGAGTCTGGGGGTGTCCGGCTTATGTGAAACGTGCAAAATCAGACAAACTTGAACCCAAATCTGACAAATATTTTTTTATCGGCTATCCGAAAGAAACCAAAGGATATTACTTCTACAATACTGAAGAACAAAAGATGTTCATTAGTAATAGAGCAGTTTTTCTTGAAAAGGAGTTCCTTAGTGAAGGAACAAATAGCTCTAATGTTGAACTTGAGGAAGTTCATCAAGTAGAAGGAACAACACAAACCAGTGAACCTTTAGAATCTGAGTTGATTAGATCAAACTCAAAACCCATTTTAGATGCACCATTAAGGCGATCTGGTAGAGTACCACATCAACCGGACAGATACTTAGGTTTCTTGGTCCAGAACGATGATCCTGTTGAACTCGATGAGAACAACGAGGATCCGATCACCTATATGGATGCTATGCAAAGGACTGACTTTAATAAATGGTTTGATGCCATGAAATCCGAACTTGACTCCATGAAGGACAATAATGTATGGACATTAGTTGACCACCTGAAGGGATAAAACCCATAGGGTGTAAGTGGGTTTTCAAGAGGAAAAGAGGCACAGACGAAAAGGTTGAGACCTATAAAGCACGTTTGTTTGCTAAGGGGTATCGTCAACGTTATGGTATTGACTATGATGAAACGTTTTCTCCTGTGGCAATGCTGAAATCCATTCGGATTATGCTAGCTATAGCAGCACACTTCGATTATGAGATTTGGCAGATGGATGTTAAAACCGCTTTTCTAAATGGTGATTTAGAAGAACAGGTGTATATGATACAGCCTGAAGGTTTTATATCTGAAGACGAGTCTAAAGTGTGCATGCTACAGAAGTCTATTTATGGACTTAAGCAAGCATCTAGGAGTTGGAACATACGATTTGATAAAGTGATCAAATCTTATGGCTTTATTAAAAATAAAGAAGAACCTTGCATTTATAAATGGGCTAACGATTCCGTTATTGTATTTCTTGTATTATATGTGGATGATATTCTCTTAATCGGAATGATATCCCTGCATTACAAGAAATAAAGACATGGTTATCATCACAATTCTCCATGAAAGATCTGGGAGAAGCATCATACATCCTAGGGATGAAGATCTATAGAGATAGATCTAAGAGGATGCTTGGTTTATCCCAATCTACGTACATTGACACCGTGCTAAAAAGGTTTAGCATGGAGAATTCTAAGAAAGGCTATCTTCCGATAGGCCATGGAATTCATCTTTCTAAGAAGGATTGTCCGACAACTCCTAATGAAAGAGAACGTATGAGTCGAATTCCATATGCTTCGGCAGTAGGATCGATTATGTACACATGACATGTACAAGACCAGATGTGGCATACTCACTAGGAGTAGTGAGTAGATACCAATCTGATCCAAGGAGAAAAACACTGGCAAGTTGTTAAGACAATCCTTAAGTATTTGAGAAATACTAAGGACCAGTGGTTAGTCTATGGAGAGTCCGATTTGAAACTTGTTGGATATACTGATTCCAGTTTTAATCAGATCATGATGATAGCAAAAGTGTATCGGGTTTCGTGTTTATCCTGAATGGTGGAGCTGTTTGCTGGAAAAGTTTCAAGCAACATACAGTGGCAGATTCGGTGTGCAGGCAGAGTCATCGCTGCATCAGATGCTGCGAAAGAAGCTGTGTGGCTATGAAAGTTCATCTCCGAGCTTGGAGTGACACCTTCCATAGATGGACCAGTCCTGTTGTACAGTGACAGCACTGGTGCCATAGCTCAAGCAAAGGAACCACGAGCACATCAGCGCACCAAGCACATACTGCGCCGGTTTCATCTTATTCGAGAGATTGTAGACCGAGGTGACATAAATCTTCAGAAGATTGATGGAAAGGAAAACCTAGGTGACCCATTTACTAAAGCACTCAGCATCAAGGAGTTTGACAACTATAAGTTGAAGATGGGTATTAGATACTGTAATGAGTGGCTTTAGGCTAAGTGGGAGTTTGTTGGGAATTGTATCCTAAAGCCAATCATTTGATGATTGTGCTAATGTAAATTGTATATAAATTGATATATTAATAAAAGTTATTTGGCAGTTTATTCATTACAAGAACATCTTCTTAATACTCCTGATTGTAATGAAGCCCTCAGGATCTTCCTTCACGATAAAGAGGATTTAACTTTGAAGGTCCTTAAAAGAGTTCGCGACCAAATGATATACTATGACAGGGCCATAGTACTATCAATTATAGGACGTTGTATATCATATTTGTTGGTTGTCCTCTTAACCAAGGAGTGTAGAGACACTAGTATGACATACAGGTGAAAGTGTAGGAGTACATTTCACCGAACGTGACTCATTTCCGGATACTCTACTGTCAAGAGTTAATCCGAGAAGATATAGGTATAAGTATCCTTCAGACCTGAAGATCACAACAGTGACTTACAAGCAACTCATTGTACTTAGGTGCCGGACCACCTGGATTTCTAATCCAGCTACGAAAGGTTACTGGGTGCAGTCAAGTACTTGTGGTAGTCAGTTGTGGATCAAGATGGAATTTGACCTATCCCGTTAAAAGGAGAAATGCTTGTGTTTCAATTTAGCAAGACCTTAGCCAAGGCACTTCATGTGAAAGTCACATGATCACTAAAGTTGAAATCACTTTATGGATTTGCTATTTAGAGTTGACAGGCTCTTAAGCCATCCTTAGCATTTGTGGTCAAGAGGATGAATTATACGGTAACTGTTTCTTAGGGTTCTTGGAGTTTGCTCGGCAACTCTTCGACCTATCCGGACGTCGGGTTCCATTGCTAGATGGGCACATCGATTAGTATAGAAAGTTGTTTCTATGCTACCGGCTTAGGTTCGAACCTAGAAAGTCACACGCATAGAAGTTTTCTAGGATGATCTATTTGCTGATCAATGATTGAGAATCGTATATGATTTAATTAATCAATTTGATTGATTGAATTATCTCAATTGGGTTAAGTACAAGTGAATAAGATTCAATTTGGTTTAAGTCCATTAGAAGGACTAGTCAATTTCAAATATTGATTTGAAATTAGACTTGATTTGGATTTAAATAGATTTAGGACTAGCCAAATTTGATTTGGGCTTGGACCATGATCTATGTGGGTTCAGTCAAATAATTCAGATCAGATTAAACCATCAACTGAACCCAAACCTCTCGCATAAGGATCTCATATGATGAGATGGCTAAAATCTCATCTCATGAGAGATTAAATTCTCATGTAGAATTTAATGCCTAACATTAGTTTTCACCGACGTCGGATTTAGCCACGACTCATTGGTTTTCACCGAAGGTCGGATTTAGCCACGTCTCTTTGGTTTTCACCGAACGTCGGAATTAAACCAAGCGCCGCGCCTTCGGCGTCTCTTCGCTTTTACCAAACGACAAATTCTTAATGTCAGAATTCAATGTCAAGGCTAAATTGAGACTATAAATAGAGGGCATTCCCTCACCAGAAACACAGAACAACAATACACGATATGTCGTGGATTGTAATTCTAAAAAGGTTAGAATAAAAATTCTGGTGATTCTGGTGTTAGCGGAAGCGTGGTGGATCTTAAGGAAGATTCAAGTGGAGGATTTAAGATCAGCAAAGCTGTTTTTCCGCGAGCTAGCACTCCGGAAATCGATCATTCGGGGCTTCGCATGGACGATACTAGAGGCCGGACGATTGAACGGCTGCAGAGCAATAAAGATTTACCTACTGTTCTTAAGGTAAGCGATCTGATCCTTAGATCTTAAGGCATGCTTCAAGATAAGTAGTATGACTAGTCATCTTGAAGATCAAGATATGATCTTGATATTTTTATTTATATGCATATTTTGGATCAATCGATCCTATATACAAGGCAAAGATATGATCTTGATGCATGTTAGATAGATTAGTATGTAATCTTTAAAATTCTGCAATGATAATTGTTATCAAAATTTTAAAATATGCATGCCTCGGGGATTGTTTCTCCCTACAGGGGGACCCTGGGTTCTTCAACATCGGGCTGAGGACATTCCTCTGGAGCCACGACTTCATTAGTGCCCAGAATGGTCTCAAGGTCAACATCCAAAATCTCCTCATATTCAGCTTCTTCGGTTTCGGGGGTACGAGTATCATAAAGTTCGGCCTCCAGGAAAGATATATCTAGCTTAGGGTAAGCACGAGAGATCTTCGCCTACGTCTCCTCTTCGACGAACCAAAAGGCATCGGCAAAAGCTGCCCTATGTTCCTCAAGAAATTGGGCAGAACTCTTATACTCCTCCACGGCCGAAGTAGCTCATCTATTAGCTTCGGCCAATTGACCCTCTAGCTCAGAACTTCTTTGGAGGCTCGAGGCCAACTCCTCTCTCAGGATTTTTGATTGGTTCTGAACCTCGAGCCCAATCCTGCCCATCTGCAAACATAGGGTCAGTTAAAACTGTGACCAAAGAAAAGGCACTAAAGATAGATGAGGGGACATTGTACCTCTTCTTCTCGCCGAGCCATCTTTTCACTTAGCTCGTGGACCTTATCAAGAGCTTTCAATTTAGCCATTTTATTTTGCTAAAGACTGTCCTTGAGGTCATTAATCCAAGACTGTTTTTCTTCGATCTCCGGCCTAGATTAATCAAGGTCGGCAGTGAGCTTGGCAACTTGATCATGCTGCCATTTTATTCGGCCTTCCCTATCGGCGAGCTTCCTATTTAAGCTGGCGAGCTGGTCTTGCTACCGACGATGCCTTCGTTCCTCCTCATCAAACCTCTTATTCCAATTATTCTTCTCCTCGGCGAAGCTCTCTTTCAGTTTGCCCCATCTTTCGCTGAAGCGCTACTACATAGCCTTTATTTCTTTAGCATGTTTTGATTTAATTGTGACAACTCCAGGCAGGCCTTATCAGATTGTTCGCGAAAACCATGGAGCTCCTTGACTTGAATCTCGAGATGAGAGGCTTTCTCATTAGTGGCTTGATAAGACTTGCTCACTTTCTCGAGATCCCTCTGGACAAATGCCAAAGCCTTGGAAAGTTTGCTGATCGATTCTACCCTTTTCCGAAGACCGGCAGCCTCCTCTTGGCCTGAGCGCAGGCCCCCATGGCCAGGTTTAAGCGCCAACTCAACGCCTCATGATAAAGGCATTCTGCAGAAAAGATGTGTGTGAGAAAACATAACTGAGCCAACTGACTAAAACTTGTTACCTCGATGTAACAACTTATCCGAGAGGCATAGTTTGTGGCCATCTTTATAAGGGTAGGGCTATCAATCTCGGGAAGGAGATAAACGTCCTTCGATATCTCGAGCTGCCCGAAAGCCACCTCAATGAAATCCTCTACGGCAGACTCATCAGCCGAGGAACTCTCTCCGTGCGCAGCACAGACCGCATCAAAGCGGTAAACATATCTTCCACCTCTAGATTGTGGGTGAGAAAGTTCACGGTCGAAGAATCGATCCGAGGAGCTTCGGCCTGAGGAGCTGTCATCCATTTGGCCTCCTCCATTAAGACTTTAACTTGTCAAGCCTCAGATACCTTGGCTTCGGCTGGAGGAATTTCGGTCCGAGCATCCCCTCTGCTCAGTGGCTCTTCTTCTTCTTCCTCTTCTTCAAGCACCTCCTCATCCCCAATAGGCTCCGTCAAAGCCTCGGTTTCCTCTGTGGCTTCTCCCAATACTTCGGGAGAAAGTCCTCCAACAGAGAATCCTTCATGAGCTCTGCTTGCCACCTCAACTTCTCCCTCAACTTCTGCCGACTCTCCCTCGGGCAGCTCCACCTGAGCCTCGACATGGCGACTACCTCTTTTGCCCCCTCAATTAAAGCAGAGGCCTCTCCTTCGTCCATATGCAGCGTCCTAGGGCTGCCAACCTCCGATGGGTGAGGCTGGTCAGCCTCGAGTGAGGGGATTGCCAGATAGACCAGTGACATCCCCTCGGGATCGTCTGATACGACTATTATTTGAAGGGGAGAAACTTCAATAGCTTCCTCCAAGTTCCCCCGACAACCTGTTCTTCCTCCACTACCACACCCCCCCTGCAGGGCTCATCAACCATGGCCGATGCACCCACTTCCCCCTTCTTTGGAGTGGAGGAATGGCGGCTAGCGCTATTTTTCTTCGGCTCCTTTGAGCGAGACCCAGAAGGACGAGATCTCTTCTCGGACTATGCTTTTCGCTAGAGCTAGATCCCCTCTGGTGCTTGCCCAACTCCTTCCTTATCTGACCCACAAATGTCAACCTTTCGGCTACAAGAACAATAAACAATCATTTAGATCACAATAAAATTGCATGAATATATTTACTACGAAAAGAAGGGAGAGAACTTGCCCTGGGGATCGAAAGAGCTCAGCTCGGCGGCGAAGAGGGCATCCTCCGACAAGAGGGCACTAGCCGATAACACCCGACCACTACGAAGGGTTACCAAATCTCTCTTCTTCTACTCAGACAACTTCGGGCGCGCTTCTGGATCTTTCACATAGCTCGTCCATGTCTAAGGGAAATCCGAGCCAATGTTCCCCTCGGCAATGAGGAACTGAGACTTCCACTCCTTTATCGATGATGGATTATCTGAAATCATTTTGAATAATTTCTATGGACCAATGTAGGGCCACTCGGAGTTCCTCTCAGAAACCAGGTTGTAACAAACTCGGAATATGGGGAGGGTCGCGGTTACCCCGAACGGCTACACATCGAGATGAACCCGATGAGGTTGCGCTAGCTATTCGGAGCCACCATTGTCGGGCATATATTGTAAAATCTCATCACCTCCTACACCAGTAGATGGAGAGGGAACCGAAGACCTGCTCTTAAGCTTTCCTCATAGAAGAATACTCCGCGGCTCAGCTCCGTTGGGACCCTATGCTCAGCCCTCGGAAGCCATAGGGCAACGTCCCATGGGACCCTGTAACGGCGGCATATTCTATCCAAATCCTCAAGGGTTATCTCAGAGGTTACATCGTTCGGGCCCTTCATGTTGCCGGGTTGAAGGATAAAGCACAGACAAGCTCGCAAGAGTTTTGGGGAAGGAAGAAAAATCTCTAAGGAAGAAACGAGAAGGCATTGCAGAAGGGACGCCGCCCTAACCCTTTCCCCTCTTTAAAAAGCATTTCAGAAGGAAAACCCTGAATGCTAAAACTTCCGTTATGGGCACCATAAACATAGGAGTCTCGCCACGTGGGACCTCCCCAATCACCGCCCACAAGAAACGAGGGGTTTCCTCCTCGTGCAATGATAAAAAATGATAACGAAGCGATGCCTTGTCATTTACGAGACCATCATTGCGCACCTCTTCGGAATCCTCTGAATGAGGTTATTCTAGAACTCTACTCCATACATCCGAATTTATACTTTGGACTAGGGAGTGGGGGGCATGTGATGAGGGGTAAAATTATCATCGCATTAATGTTCACGTGTACCGTCAATTGAGTCGAGACCAATCTCAACATCCCATCAGCCAGCTGTCATATCCAAAAGGCAGCAAAGCTGAATCGCCTTCAGCAGAGTCAAGTCGCCTCGACGAACCAAGCTATTCCTATCCCTCAGCAAACCGAGCCATCCTCATGCCTCGGTAAACCGAGCCATTCCCATCCCTCGGCAAACGAGCCATTCTCATCCCTCGGCGAACCAAGCTATTCTACGCCTCGGCGAACCAAGCTGTCCTACGCCTCGGCTGGACCGAGGTACTCAAGCGCCTCTACGGAATCAAGTGCGGGAGAGTTCAAATTCATGATAGCTGAACAAGATTTCAAACGGAGAATCATGCAAGCAATACCAGAAGTGGCCTAAGGCCTATAGAGGTGCCCTAGGGTCTACAAAATTGCTGAATCTCAAGGCATCAACCAGCTCTCCCAACCATCGATTTCCTAACTAACTAGATACTGGCCCCACCGGCCCCCTTAACAAACTTGATTCGAATTCGATTCGAATCACAACGATTTTCGGACCCCCTGTGACGTGCCCAAGGAATCATGTGATCTTCTATAAATACACAGTTCTGAAGCCTCTCAGGTACTCTCTCACTAACTCTCAGACTGAAAAACTCCATTGAAGCTTGAGCAGAGCTCTGAGTTCTCGGAAGACCACCCATCTAGAGGAACTATTCTGTAAGAGCCTCTCCTCATATCTACTTGCTGTGAATCTCCACTGACTTGAGCGTCAGAGGGTCTTCCGCAGAGGGCCATCTCAAAACACCCTCTGCGTGAGGACTGTCTTACAGGTTCCACCCCGGACGAGAGATCAGTGTCCGGATCCGGAGCCGGGCTGCACCCGAGTCGAAGAGCGGATTTCCGTGGCAACAATGCCTAAGCATATATATATTGGCTGTTCACTTGAATATAAGTTTCTTTTGGTAAATTGCTTAGAAATTTTAAATACTTGACTGCTCTCTTTGAGATTCATCTTGGCATCTTGCATCATTTTGGTGCTTATCTTTAGTCTTTCGACATCTGTCATTTCAGATGTATGGAAACATTTCAGATGTATGGAACAGCTGCTTCATATCCATACTTTCATGGATTAATCAAGTTTGCCTATCCACAAACAGCCTTAGTTTTAGTAAATGATCCCTTGATTAGTATGATCTAGCCCTTCTGTTCAAATATGGCATATTTCCCACTGGAATCCTAATGTCTCACCATGCTTAGCTCGGGACTTGGTTTTGCTCTGTTGTTTAACTTGGCACAAGTTTATCTTTGTAAATTAATTTATATTTTAAAAAAGATCGACAAACTTATATGCTGCCGTGAAGAATACCATGAGGTGGATGCTAAGTGGAAGATAGCGCCTGTTCCAAAATGATGAAGAGATGACAAGGCGTCTACTGCATCCAAGGTGTTTGATTTTTGTGCTAATTATATTTTTATAGCATCTACTGCATCCAAGATGTTTGATATTTGGTATGCGGCCTTACGGTAATGGATACTGGTAACAGTCTTGTTTTTGACGAGGTGCAACCCAGATATAACTTCTGATTTTAGGTTTGAGTCTTCCTCTCATTTTATGGACCACAAAAGAGGTTTGTATTGTTTACTTTATGAACATATTACCTATTGTTTCCCTATTCAATTCCTGGATCTTTGTATCAACCCTGTTTTACTTAGCTCCAGAGAGCCCCTCTCCAGCTTAAGCACACTGACTGATCCCTCCCCTCTAGAGATCGGACTTCGTGTCGGTGGTTCTCAACTTCCTCATCTATAATTGCCAGCATATTATGGAGAAACCCCACTGCCAATTCTGAGGTCATGATTAATTTAGTAGCTTTAAATTTTTTTATAATAATAATAAAATAAAATAAATAAAATAAATTTCATATAAAAGACAACTAATTTGGTAGCTTTAGTGTTTAAATCTTTAAAATTAAGTTATCTAAACTATAATAGAATATTATATTTATACTGATTTTTCAAATTAATTTAAATTTTTCAAAGAACAAAAACAGAAAAGTTTAAGCATCAACATAATCAATATCCAAGAAAACACTTGCAGTATGATAAAATCTGGGAAGACCTCAATCGAGTCTTGCTCTTTGTCATCGATTCCGAGTACTCTAGATGCATCCATATCAAATCCAAGAAAACCAGTCTAAACAGCAACCAGTAGTCTGATCATTTTAGCCATCCTAAAACTCTAAACATTTCTGACTGCAAGTACAGAACAGCCATGTTTCTCAATTCAAAATATGAAGCCTACGGTTTACAGTTTGAGTTCCAGATTCAGCTTTGGTTCTAGTTCGTCAATGCTAGCAAGAGAATAACGTCAGTGCTGTCAAGAGAATAACCCACAGGAAATACCAGCAAATCCAACTCATTTCAATAGAAAAATCCGATTGCTTTTTAATCCAATTTTCAACAATTAGTAGCATACAAAATAATATTGGCAAAACTATTCACAAATTTCAATTTGGCTGCTTGGTATTGCAGAATAAAATTCTGGCCTGGATAATAAGACAAATGCTTATATAACTGAACTATTCTTGAATAAATGCATCTTTTACACAAAGATAACAGCAAAAGGTTTCTTATTAACATAGAAACATTAGAATCTTGAAACCAAAACTCTCCCAAAAGTTCTACTTCCCATTGCAACTAGCTCCATTCTCCTCATGCTTCATTGCCAATTGATATCTTAGTTCTTTTATGGCCTTGTCTCTTTTTTCTCCCAACTGTCACATGACAAAAAACACGAGAGAGAATGAGAGGGAGTTTGAATGTTTGATAAACGACTTCAACAAGACAAGAGTCTTATTTATATGTACAACTATATTTACAGTTTATATATCGCATGCGAAACCAAATTTAAACAAGAGTTGGTGATAAGAGAAGGGCACCTAGTATTTCCAAACAAATTCACTATAACCTAAATAAACATTTTTGCAATGCTAATAACAAATTGAATTCACCTACGCTGACACACCACTAAGGAATGCAAACCCAATTCATGCACTTGCTTATAATGCTGACAACTAGATTTGTAAGTAAATCTCAAATCTTTCAAACCAACGTCTTGAGTCCCAACAAGAAAGAAAAGATGAAGAAAAGAAAGAGGAAAGGAAAGGATAAGAAGAAAGAAAGAAAGAGATTGAGAAAAAGAGAGAAGAAAAAGAAAGAAAATAAGGGGACAATGTTGATGGGTATTTTTACCTCTAAACTTCCTGTATAACAAATACCTAATCTTTTTCTCATGTTTTTTATAAATATATTTAAATATGCATAAGACAGTAAAGTTTCTTAATAGCGTGTTGTTTATTGTGTCTAGTTTAGGTTTCTCTTGCAATATGAGATATTGAGGTAATATAAGAGATTGAATTTTAGCATACAGCCTCAAGTTTCCAAAGAATTGGTAGCAAATTTAAATCAAAGAGAGCCAAAATGATTTTAGTATTTTCTTTTTAGGACCATTAGGAATCCTATGAATTTTAATGATCACTGGACACTTTAGGAGAATGTTAGAATGCACCTGATGAAGCCGTTCCAGTTTAGATTAAATCAGCAGCTAGTTGGCAATCTACCGCGGGCAAGATTCTCTTTGAAGACCTTATCACCATACCGACTATGGTGACCGATATTACTGATAGGTATACCGAATTCATCTAGCCAAGATCCTTCATAAAATGAAAGCAATCATTCATACTCCGATGCATAGAAGAAGAATGCCTCCTCGCCCGTGTAATGGCCTCCAACGATGCCGGGATGGAGCGGATGGAAATGCTTGATCATGTGCGCGATCGGCGTCTTCTAGCTCATCGGATTGGGCAAGTATACCTTATCAATTTCCTCCAATATATTAAAAAATATAAAATAAAAAGCTATTATTTTTTATTTAATATTTAAAATTGCTAATGAGTTGAAACTAAATATTTTCTAGTTAATATAGCTTATAGATCATAAGATCATGCTATGAATGCTTATCATGACAAGTTTATGAGTCTCTAAAAAATTGATATCATAATAAGTTAACGAGTAAGAAAAAATGCTGTCATAATAAGTTAATGAGTAGGTTAGAAGTACCTCGGATTAAGTTGGGCCATACTCTAGCCTTAGCTCAAAAATATTCCTTTTAGGCTCTGGACTAAGCTTAGTTTTTTTTTTTTTTAAGATTTCAAGCCTAGGCCTAGTCTGAATCTCAATTAGATCGATCCCCAACAACTCATTTGGGTCAAAAATTGGGTCAAGAGAATGATTTTAAGTTTTTAAGTACTTATATAAAAATAAATAATGTTTAAAATAATTACACCTAATAACTAAAAAATTTACTATAACATGGAGAACACATAGTTAATAGGAAATTTAGTACAAAACTTTAAAATGTCCACCATATTTTAAGATTTTAAGATTGAATTTGAACCCTTGTGAAGACCGATGCTTTGGGCATTACTTGGACTTGACTTTTAGGCTAGGTCTAGTCCGCATTAAGTAACAACTTGGGCCCAGCCTACTCTAAGTCTAGTCCGGGTTAGGTAACAACTTGGGCCCGACCTACTCTAGGTCTAGTCCAGGTTCAGGGCCAATGCTTTTATATCATTTTAGATTCAAGTAAAAAAAAAGTTCAAAACCTAATCCTTTTTTTTATTTAAGTCAAGTTCACGAGCCAGATCAAATTTGTGCAACATCTACATATTATTATAGAGCATAAAAAAACACATGTTCTAATTTAAAATATATTTGGTAATACAACATACTTTTAGATGCCCAAACATAATTAGTAATATAATTCAATTTTAGGAGACAAAATACACATGTACAACTATATATATATATATACAATTTCAATGAGAGAATCACCATCACCTTTCTCTCAGCAACCATGATGTTAATTATAACGAGATATTATTATTATTGGAACTTGATGAGTGAATAATTAAAGATTTAAATTAGGCTATGGATATTGGATGGGAATAATCAACTTGCTTGGATGAGCAAGCCTATGGTTAAGATCAATGTTTTTAAAATCGGATCGGATAATAAATCGGCTTAACATTTGGATCGTGGGTCAATCGGTTCGACTGAATAAATTGATTTGGTTGAACCAGATGATATCATAATTAATTTATAATTTAATAATATAAAATAATAAATATAAATATTAATCCAAGTGAAAATTAAAAATCCAAAAAAATTAACTCTAATTTTATTTATCAAAACTAAAAGTCTAAAAACTAAGGTTAGATCGGTTCTTCAAAATCTGATCGGTTTAATGGGTTTCTTTGGTTTTCATTAGGTTATATAAAAGTCAACTTTAATAATAAAATTTGACCGGACTGATGATCGGTTTTTTATTGAATCAGTTCGAATGGCCGATACGTTCCAATTTCAAAATCATGGTTAGGACAAAGAATAAACAGGAAGAAGATATAAGATAATAACACCTTTTTTTCATCAAAGTGCTATAATCCAAAGGATAAGGAATATAATTACTCAACTCATGACTCCAAATGATTGTTTGTTGGACTCTGAAAATTAGATTAAAGAAGAGATTCTCAACTTTATTCATTCTAGGTGGTTAAATCAGTTCTAGAGAGCCCCTTTCCAAGCCCCATCAAATCTTTCTGTGCTCTCTCAGGTTGAGAGAGAGTTGTTGGTCAAAGAGGCTTATACAAGGGAGATAATTTTGGCTCCATGATCTATGGGTTCTAATAAAATCTCCTAGTCTTAATGGGTTTAGCCTTATTTTTTTCAAATTTTATTAACCTATTATTAAGCTTGATGTCTATCATGTTGTCCATACCTTCTTTAATACTGGTGTTACCTAGTTTTCAGGCAGCAGTAGGATAAGGCCGATTTCGACGTATACTTAATCGAGGGGATTTCAAATCTCATTGATCATGAAGGGGGAACTACATCTGGCTCCCGTTTCTGTTTAAAGAGGATTACTTTGGGAAAGAGTTCTGAGATTCCCGTGATTTTGGTGATCTGATGTCTGAGATATTCGATGCTGGCCGAGGGCTAGTTAGCAAAGAGAACAGTTGGTCGAGAGACTCTCGACTATTGAGATTCAGTAACCCTGGCTCAGAGGTGAGACTCAGTAAAGAAAGTTGAAGGTTGGTCAACCGAGGTTCGATCTGACGAGACTCGGACGGAGATGCCGATGGAGTGGCTTGGCGAAGCATCATTCAACCCATAAGAGTCGGTCGTCCATAACCCAAAGGTGGGCCCAGTACATCTGCTCATGTCAGCCGATTTATGTAGAAACTTTTTATCCTGCATCACTACCATACTTTTTAATATTTTTTAAAAATCAAATTTCAATCTTACTTTTTGAAGACTACAATTTAATGTCTTTAGCGTAGCAGATTCAAGTAGAGCCAATTGATCACAAGTCTCAAATAGATTGGTCTTGTTCCTACTTCAGACAATAAAGTTTGCTCCAAAGTTATGTTGGGCCCATGGCCCATTTATTCAGCCCATTAGGGCTAAAAGCGTGGCATGACTTCCTTTCCATCGGTTCCTTAGTTGGTTTTGTGAGAGAGCAGCCGCCTTCCTTTTTTGGTTTTTCTTTTTTCAAGGAGCAGCCATCTAGAAAAAAGAGGTGGAGCAGGTAGTGGGTATATCTCTTTTTTTTGTGAGCGTGGATTGCTAGAGGAAGAGAAGGAAGAGCTGCTGCTCGGTGCTGGACTACATGAGAGACTTCCACTCCAGGAATCACATGAAGGTGCTACAGAAGAAAAACAAGAGAAGAAGAAGAAGAAGAAAAGAAGGAAAGAAATAAGGAGGTAACGCAGGAGACCATATTTTTTGGTGACGTAATCCTTATATCCTTATTATTCTCTTGTGATTGTTTCTCAAGTCCTGGTAAGGGACTTTGAGACTTGGATATTTATTATTCTATAGTGGATCTTCTTCTCTGGCTTGCCCGTGATTTTTTTTCCTTTATCTTGGAGGGATTTTTCACGTAAATCTTGGTGTTTCTGTTATTATGTGGTTTGCGCATTTTATTTATTATTCCACTGCGTATTATGGTCTGCTAGTATTTGCTCGTACATGGATTCTTTTCATCAACTGATATTAGAGCCTGTGAATTTTTGTTGCGAGCATGGAGGCCGGTAATATTTTCCGCATGATCAGTCTGAATGGAAACAATTTGATGATATGAAAATCAAGGATGAAGGACCTCTTGTATTGCAAGGATCTATATGGACCTTTGGAAGGATCAAAGCAAAGCCCGTTACAATGACAGATGATGCTTGGATCATGTTAGATTGGAAAGCAGTCGGTTTTATTCGGCAGTGGTTGGATGATAATGTCTTTCACCATGTTTCCATGAGACTTCTATAAACTCTCTTTGGAAAAAGTTAGAAAGTCTCTATGAGAGAAAAATAGTTGGCAACAAGGCTTTCTTGATCAGAAAACTAGTGAATCTGAAATATAAAGAGGGTGCTTCTATTGCTAAGCATTTGAATGGAATGCAGAGTATTAACAACCAGTTATCCTCTATGAAAATATCTCTTGATGATGAGTTGTAGGCATTGTTATTTCTCAGTTCATTGCCAGAAAGTTGGGAGACACTGGTGGTTTCCCTCAGTAATTCTGCACTAGACAGTGTTGTCACCATGACTCAAGTAACAAGTAGTTTATTGAATGAGGAGTTGAGGAGGAAGAATTCAGCAACTTCTCAGATTGATTCACAGGCACTTGTCTCAGAGAATAAAGGACGATCAAAGTCTAGAAATAGAGACAATTCATACAAGGGTAGAAGCAAATTAGGGTCAAGAAAAGATATCACTTGTTACAACTGTGGTAAGAAAGGGCACTACAAGAATAAGTGTAAGAAGCCTAAAAGAGCAAGAAAAAGTCAAAAGAAGTGGAGGATACAGAGTCAAAGGATAATATCACAGCTACAGTGCAGAGTAATAATTATTTGATTTTGTCTACTTCTGATGGTATCTTCTCATGTGAGTGTCAAATCATGAGTGGGGTGATTGACACGGGTGCTTCTTATCATGCTATACCACGGAGGGAGTTTTTTTTTCTACCTATAGGACTGAAAATTTTGGTGTTGTCAAGATGGAAAATCAAGGCACAGCAGACATAATTGGTATGGGTGATATCCATGAAGACCAATCTTGACTGTAAGTTCGTACTCAAGGATGTAAGGCATGTAGCTGACTTGAGGCTAAATTTAATCTCAGTTGGAAGACTTGATGATGAAGACTTTGATAGCAGATTTCATAAAGGGCAATGGAAGCTCAGTAAAGGTTCATTTGTTGTAGCCAGTGGCAAGAAATGTCATACTTTGTACAGGTTGCAGGCTAAAGCTTATGGTGAACAGTTGAATGCTATAGAGAAAGACTTCAGTATAGAGTTATGGCATAAACGACTGAGACACATGAGTGAGAAGGGGCTGCAAGTTCTTTCCAAGGGAGAAGTTCTACCAGACTTCAAAGGTGTACATCTGAACCCATATGTTGATTGTTTGGTTGGCAAGCAACATAGAGTTTCTTTTGCTAGTCCTGCTTTATCTAGAAAAAATGCATGTTTTGGATCGTGTCTATACAGATGTTTGTGGTCCTCTGAGGACAAAAACTTCTGGTGGATCAGTTAATGTTTTAGGTATCAGTGGTGCACTTTATTTTGTCACTTTTATAGATGATTTTTCCATAAAAGTTTGGGTCTATGGTTTGAAGACCAAAGATTAGGTTATTAATGTCTTCAAAGAGTTTCATGCCAGAGTTGAAAGAGACAGGAATAGAAATTGAAATGCATAAGGTCAGATAATGGTGGTGAGTACACAGGGTTATTTGATAATTATTGCAGGTCACATGGCATTCAGCATGAGATGACAGTTCCTGGTACTCCTCAGCATAATGCAATTGCAGAGAGGTTGAACCGCACCATCATGGAAAAGATCAGATGTATGCTTTCATAGTCCAAGTTACCTAAAAGATTTTGGGATGAGGCATTGAAGACAGTAGTTGATGTAATAAACTTGTCACCATGTACAGCTCTAGATGGTGATGTTGCAGAGCGTGCATGGTCAGGAAAGATGTCTCTTATAAGCACTTGAGAGTGTTTGGTTGCCGTGCATTTGCACATGTTACAGACATTGAGAGGTCCAAGCTGGATGATAAGACAAAAGAATGTGCTTTACTTGGTTACTCACATGATGAGTTTGGTTATAGACTTTAGAATCCAGAAAAGCAGAAGGTGTTCAGAAGCAGAGATGTGGTATTTTTTGAAGATCAAATCCTTCAAGACTTTAAGAAGGAGGTGCCAGTCATGTCTTCTGTAGGAGGATTGGCAGACTGTGACCCAGTTACTCCTCCAGTATGTCAAAGTGATGGGAGAGATGTGCAAGAAAATAGTGCAGGAGCAGATATTAACTCACCTGTAGGACATGTTGAGCAGAAAGGAGATCAGGAGCAACCTCCTACAGAGCCTCAGCTGAGAAGATCTACTAGATAATGTTAACCTTCCAAAAGGTATTCTACAGATGAATATATAATGCTTACTGATGTAGGTGAACCAGAATGTTACCAGAAGGCAGTTGAAAGTGAGCAGAAAAAGGAGTGGTTAGTAGGTATACAGGAAGAAATGGATGCCTTACAGAAGAACCATGCATATAATTTAGTGAAACTATCAAAAGAAAGGAAGGCTTTAAAGAACAAGTGGGTTTTAGGTTAAAGACTTAACATCATGTTCTCAACCAAAGTACAAGGCCAGATTGGTTGTGAAAGGCTTTGGTCAAAAGAAAGGTATTGACTTTGAAGAGATTTTTTCTTCTGTTGTTAAAATGTCTTCAATTCGTGTTGCTCTAGGTATTGTTGCTAGTCTAGACTTGAGGTTGAGCAGTTAGATATGAAGACAACTTTTCTTTATGGTGATTTGGAGGAGAAAATCTATATGGAGCAACTAGAAGGCTTCAAAGTCAAAGGTAAAGAAAATCTTATCTGCAGATTGAAAAAAGGCTTGTATGGACTGAAACAAGCTCCAAGGCAGTGGTACAAAAAATTTGATTCATTTATGATTGAAAATAGATACAAAAGAATGGCTTCAGATCATTGTGTGTATATCAAATGGTTTAGTGAGGATTTTGTCATACTCCTACTTTATGTTGATGATATGCTTATTCTTGGGAAAGATATGTCTATGATTGACAGGTTGAAGAAGGACCTGAGTCAATCATTTGCAATAAAGGATATGGTACCAGCAAAGCAAATACTGGGCATGCAAATTTTGTGATAAAAAACCAAGAAAATATGGTTGTCATAGAAAAGTACATTGAGAAGGTATTGGATAGGTTCAGTATGAGCAATGCAAAACTAGTTGGTTCTCCTCTTGCAGGTCACTTCAGGTTGTGCTCAGAGCAGAGTCCTTCAAGTGATGAGGAGAAGGAGAAAATGAAGAAGGTTCCTTACGCTTCAGCGGTTGGAAGTTTGATGTACGCGATGGTATGTACGAGGCCAGACATCGCATATGCAGTGGGTGTTGCTAGCAGATTTCTTGCAAATCTAGGGAAAGAGCATTGGGAAGCAGTGAAGTGAATCTTCATATATCTCAGAGGAAGCTCCAAAGTTTGTTTAAGCTTTGGGGGTGTCCACCTGTGCTGATTGGTTACACAGATGCAGATATGGCGAGAGATATTGATACAAGGAAGTCCACATCAGGTTTCATACTTACTTTTGCAGGAGGAGCTGTATCATGGCAATCCAGATTGCAAAGGTGTGTAGCTCTCTCCACCACAGAGGCAGAATATATTGCTACTACCGAGGTCTGTAAGGAGATGCTGTGGATGAAAGAATTCTTACATGAATTGGGACTAAACAGAAAAATTATGTGGTACATTGTGACAGCCAGAGCGCCATCCACTTGTGCAAGAACCCAACTTTTTATTCCAAGTCAAAACATATAGATGAGAAGCAGTTACAGCTTCAAAAAATTTGAAGAGAAGTAGTTACAGCTTCAAAAATTTTACACAGATGAAAATGGGGCAGACATGTTGACAAAGACCTTGTCAAAAGAAAGGCAAGAGATATGCCGACAGCTGGTCGATATGATTTCATACTAAGGAAGCATGAGACAGCCTCCCTTATGGGCTGAAGGGGGAGGTTGTTGGGCCCATGGCCCTCTTATTCAGCCCATTAGGGCTAAAAGCGTGGCGTGACTTTTTTCCAACGGTTCCTTAGTTGGTTTTGTGAGAGAGCAGCCGCTTTTCTTTTTTGGTTTTTCTCTTTTTCAAGAAGTAGCCGTCTGAAAAAAAGAGGTTGAGCAGGTAGTAGGTATTTCTTTTTTTCTAGGAGCGTAGATTGCTAGGGGAAGAGAAGGAAGGGCTGCTGCTTGGTGCTTGACTACGTGGGAGGACTTCACTCCAGGAATCACGTGAAGGTGCTGCAGAAGAAAAACAAGAGAAGAAGAAGAAGAAGAGAAGAGAAGAAAATAAGGAGGTAAAGCAGGAGACCGTATTTTTCGGTGACGTAATCCTTATATCCCTATTATTCTCTTGTGATTGTTTTTCAAGTCCTGGCAATGGACTTTGGGACTTGTATATTTATTATTTATAGTGGATCTTCTTCTCTAGCTTGCCCGTGATTTTTTTCCCTTTATCTTGGAGGGATTTTCAACGTAAATCTTGGTGTTTCTGTGATAGTGTGGTTTGTGCATTTTATTTATTATTCCGCTGCTGCGTATTATGGTCTACTAGTATTTGCTTATACATGGATTCTTTCCCATTAAGTTATAGATCAGAAATCACATACTATTTGCTTAAGAGGTTCCATTAGCTTTGGCAGTATCATAATTCTCAAATCCTCATGAATAAAAGGCAGTGAAGTATTTCAAAACCATGTGATAATCTGATTGATGACGCCAAGTCACCTTCCTCAAACGTCGGGGAAGACGGACGTCCTTCTCCTCGGGGTCCTGCAAGAAAAGTCCTCGGAGACCGGCGATACCGGTGGGGACCCTCCAACGATCAAGTCAGTCACTTGGGCTCAGATAGAGAACCGCTCAGCGAAGAAGAGCTAAGGCGATTAGGGTTTTGCTGGGAGGAAGAAAGCTCAGAAAACCAGAGTTCAGATCCCACTTACAGCGCGAGCACGTGCTTTTATACCTGTCCGAATACCCTATCTTACTGTTTCGGAAGATCACCACCGTACCATCGCTATGCGTGCCGGAGACATCCCGTACCGCTTGCTGACGTGATATCATACGTGTCCAACAGCTGCGAGGGCATTCAGTGCGCGCCGTCGGCTGATATGACCGAGCACAGTTGCAAGTGGTAGCGAATCGTACGCCGTAGCGAGGCATGGCCATGCACAGGGACATGCAATGCACCATACGCCGTTATGAGGTATGACCCTCTGTAACGGGACGCAATCACGGGCGTACCAAGAATCACGTGGGTGCACCGTGCGACCTGGAGTCATCATTTTCCTTGACGGTTGAGCTGCATGCCAATCGCTGATGACCCCCCCCCCACCCTAAAACCAGAAGGGGTCCCAGGGGTGGGGGAATGCCGGTGCACCCCGAGACCGATGGGGGTCTCGGGGTCAAGAAATGATGATCCCACCCCGGGACCGGAGGGGGTCCCGGGGGTGGGGAAATGCCGGTGCACCCCGAGACCGGTGGGGGTCTCGGGGTC